>JAVHNF010029477.1:7300-19886 GCA_034783455.1 Micropsitta finschii | reverse complement strand
GTGTTCAAGGCCAGGTTGGACACAGGGGCTTGGAGCAAGCTGCTCCAGTGGAAGGGGTCCCTGCCTGTGGCAAGGGGTTGGAGCTGGAGGAGCTTTCAGGTCCCTTCAACCCAAACCAGGCTGGGATTCTATGAATCTGTCAGCGGGGGTTTCATCCCCTGCAGAACACAAGATGTGCCATGCTCTTGGATCAGCCTCACCTAGGTCTTACACAAGTCAGTGCTGAGATGGGAGTAGACTGCAGGATCCTTCCTGCTCTCACCACATCCTCTCCTGAGTCTCAGTCTCCAAGAGCTGCGCTGATGGTGGCAATCAAAGCAGTGAGAGCAGATCTCCCTCTTTGCATTACTCCTTTGTGAGCCCTGCACAGCGCTGCAGGATACAGGATCTGATGATCTCCACTCCTAGCAGGGTGTGTACCTGTGCCCTCAAAGGGGAAAAGCTGGTGTAAGTGTTGTCAAATAATGAGTCACCAGTGCTGAATGCTGGACGGTGGCGGCAGGCACCGGGACTGCTGGGACGCTGCATCTGCAGCCCTTAACCAGAAGAGAAATCAGGAAATAACACAGGAGCTCTTTCTGGGAGCATGCCCTTAAAACCAGAGCTTTGCTGCTCCGTATGACAGCATATTTGTGCTCCAGGAATCCAGGAGTCCGGCTGCAGGCGACATCATTGTCCCTAAGCCCTGCAGGGACATTGCTGGGAGGTAAGAGCCAGGGTCTGGGAGCATGGGCCATGTTTTCATGGTTACTCTGCCCATGGAGAGGGCTGGATGTAGCGTTGTAGTGTGAAGAGCGTGGTGGTCAGTGGGGAAAGTAGGCAGGTACCCCCTGCTTGTCAGCAGGAGAGCAGAGCTTGCTGTTTGTCCAAGTGACCCTCAGGGTGTCCGGGTGTTTGTATGTCCTCCAGTTTGTGTTTCAAAGGTGTGTGCAGTGCACCCAGTGCCAGCCTCAGGGGTGCAGCTTGGCCTCTCTCCCATTACTGTGCATTGGGTCCTGGAAGCTCCTCTCTTGGGATACTGTCCTGGAGCAGCAGGAGGTGAAGTACCACCTATCAGAGCTGCTGTTGTCCTTCCCGGTGCAGCCAGCATGTCCCTCCTCGTACCACGTGTACCACAACGAGGGGTAGGGAGCAGACCCTGTCCTGAAGCCCATGAGGTCCTCATCCAGCCTGGAATGTGAACAGAGATGCATCCAGTCACGTCGGCCTTTGGCTTTGCCTTGCACCTTCAAGTCCACTAAGATAATATGTGTGGCACAGATGCAGGACAAGAGGATGGCTCCTGGAAGAGATAACAGTGCTGCCTGCTAAAATGAACCTTGCCAGAGCTGCAGTTGTCTCTTTGTTGTTGTTGTTCTGGATAGGAACTGGATAAAGCCCTCGGATCCTCACGTCATGGAGATAGGCTGGGGTTTACCACTGGTGATGCAGAGGAGTGACTGTTACTCACCCTCCAAAAGAGAAGTAGAGCACAGAGCATCATCGCTGCTCCAAGGAGCCGACTGAGCCCCTCTGCCTCTCCTATCCCAGCAGGGCCAGGGAGACTTCACCCCCCTCTGGGGAGAAGTTTCCAAGAGGCCAAAGTGGGGTTTCTCAAGGGGTCCCAGCCCCACATTGCCCTGCCTGGGCTCTCGTGTTCACTGACCACCAAGAAAGCCAGTCCTGGAATGAAACCACCTCTTCCCCTCCTCAGATGTTTCTCTACTCCGAAAGCTGATACTTCCCTGGCTGGTTTGAGCTCTTACAAACATGGAGGGGCAGCAAACTGCAGGATAGCTTCACACCATCTGTCTTCACACATCAAGGGGTGATGCCACGGTATGAGGAGGCACGGCAACCCAGGCAGGGCCACCGAGGACACAGGTTTCAGTGACAGGCTGTCTCCCCTCCAGACCCTGTGCTGCCAAGGATTTGCCCGCTGAGTCCCACCATCCACAATTTCACTTGTCCAAGGAGTTGGTGGATGGAACCCTTTGAGCCTTTTTCTCCATCCTCTGGTGTGGGGCTGCCCCACAGGATGGACAAGGCTTGCAAGGGCTGTGTTGGCTAGAGGAGATGGTGGAGACAGCAGTGGCCTGGGATGGCCCAGCTCAGCCCCATCCCTCCGCAGCCCCCTTTGGTTTCTTCTCTGCAGGTGACAGCAGGAGAAGACAGGGAGTCCCCGATGTGCTGACAGCCAACCATGTCTGGGGTGAGCGGGGCTGCCACAGGGATGCCAGCACTGCCCCTGCCCACATCAGGGTGATGTGTACCCCCAGGACCACAGTGGGGTGGAGGAGGGCTCATGCCCAGTGCCCGTTGTCCCCAGCCAGGGCTGCAGGTGGTCCTTGGGGCTGGCTCTGGTGGCTGTGGGAGGTGGAGGGGGTCCTTGTCACTTGCTGATGCTGCCTTCTCCCTTCCAGAAGCATTGGCCCCCCGGGACGCAGTGCGTCACCAAGCACGACCACACCAAGCCCAAGCCCCAGGAGCTGGCCTTCCACAAGGGTGATGTGGTCACCATCATTGAGGCCGTGGAGGTAAGCCCAGTGGGTGCCCCAGGAACATGGAGGGGACGGACCCATCGTCCTGCTGGGATCCCCTTTTCCTTCCCTTGCTCTGAGACCCTTTTGCCCTCAGGGCAAAGGCTGGTACCGCGCCAGACACAACGAGACAGGGCAGGAGGGGCTGATGGCGGCCAGCGCGCTGCGGCAACGCGGTGCCATCCGTGCCGACCCCAAGCTCAGCCTCATGCCGTGAGTACAGCTGGGGGACGGAGCAGCCTGCAGCCATGCCCTGGCAATGGAGAGATTCACTGGGGGTCAGAGACCCCAGTTGTGCCCAGCCAGCTGGGATGGACCTCATGGCAAGGGGGTTTATGGAAAGGCATCTCCATAGCTTTGCTGGGGGCTCTGCCTTCCCCGTCTCGCTTGCCTTTTATTAGATGGTAGATTTGCTCCATGCTGGAAATAAATGTGTATGTGTTCCTGGAGCGCACATCTACGGCTATATACACACACATACATACATATATATTTATTTTTCCCTACATATGTTGGCTTTTCCCCCCTTTTTTGGTGGGAGCCAGCGGAGCGGTGACAATCTGGATCCCCGCGTTTCACTTCCAAACCAAAGCTCTCAGTTAACACACCGGCTCGGTACGCCAGCAGATGCCGTCTAAGCCTTTAAATCGCGCACTAATTGCACTAATTGAGCTAACAGTCTCTGTTTCGTCTCCCTACCCTGAGTCAACCAGCATCTTCTGGTACCGCTGTAGAGATCCAAGCTGTTGACTGTAGTGTTATTTTGTCAGCCATTAAACGATTCATCAGAGTCATTAATTGATTTATTACCGCTGCCTGCGCGTATAGCTTTGCAAATAAAGAAGGATGGAGGTCAGGAGGCAATGGAAAGCGGACAAAACAGCACAGCCAGGAGCTGGGCACTTGAATTATCAGTAGCAGATTTGCTCACGCAGGACCTCTGGCACCAGGTTATGGGGGGGAAAAAAACAGGGGCAAAATAAAAAGGGAATGTGTGCTGTTTAGCTGCCCTGCAAAACCAGCTGTTTTTTTCAGCTAAGATCTATGTAGGATGTAAAAGGGCTATTAAAACCATCTTGTTTTCTTAACCTAATCCTTAGGAAGAGAGCGGGTTATTCCCCTGTATTAATTGTGCTTAAGAGTGGCAGGGTAGAGGCTCTGGTGAGGCTTCACTGAGCAACTCCCCGGTCCCCGGAGCATCCTCAGTGCTCCAACAGCATCTCGGTGTGACCCAGATGCGCTCTCCCAAGGCGGGCTGTGCCGGAGCACCCCTCGGCTCATCCCACAGCCCCGGGGTCGGAGCTGCTGTTTATTCCCTCTCTTTACTGCAGGATTTAGGTCTCTGTGAGGGTTTGCTCAGAGCAGGGTGCGGCGAGCAGCTTCCTGTGGCACGGTCGACCCGAGAGGAGCTCGAGAGGCACCAGCGAGGTGCAGAGGGTTTCGGGGGCTGAACGGAAAAGCCGCGGCAGGCAGCGGAGAGAGGATGGGGTTGAAGTCATCACCAGGCAGCGTGTCACTGACCCCAGAGACAGGGCAGCCCTGGTAATAAAAGGCAGCACTCAAGAAGGGAAGGCTTGGGGAGCTTGTTGGATGCGCTGTTTGCATGGAAGGGTTCTCCTTTCTCATTCAGGGACTGTAGTGACAGGACAAGGGGTAATGGATTAACACTGAAACAGGGGAAGTTTAGATTGGATCTAAGGAAGAAATTCTTTACTGTGAGGGTGGTGAGGCACTGGAATGGGTTGCCCAGGGAGGCTGGGAATGTTCCATCCTTGGCAGTGTTCAAGGCCAGGTTGGATGAGGCCTTGTGTGGAATGGTTTAGTGTGAGGTGTCCCTGCCCATAGCAGGGGGTTGAAACTGTATGATCTTAAGGTCCTTTCCAACCCTAACTATTCTGTGATTCTAAGATTCCCAAAAAAGCATTCATCTGAATTTTCTTGGTTTGGAAGATTTTAACTGCAGAATGGAGTAGCACAGATCTGTTGTGTCTGTATGAGGCTTTGCTTTTTTTTTTTTTCTTTCCCTAAAACTTATTTGGTTTTTAGTTACATAGGAATGGAAACCCTGAAATCATCCAAATGACTCATTTAATCTTGTTGAATTTATAAGCATCTAAATCAAAGAGTGTTGGCTGAAGATGTGGAGTTTCATCCTGGATGGAATTTGTTTGGAGTTGAGCTTTTCAAATGTCTGATTTATAATGGAATTGCTGTTGCATGCTCAACTTTGACAGCGGTATAGTCTTAGAATGTTCTCTAATAGAAGTAGTGTGGGACTTGAAGATATCTGCAGTCCTCTGCCTGGGCAAGGATCCTGTCATCCTTCACAGAATTGTCAGGATCATGTGCCATAAGATTGGGTTTTGTTTTTATTGTATTTTCTTCTTTAACCTGAACTTGTCAGTTTATAGCTATTTTTTTCCCCCTTCTCCCATCTCCATCTGCCTGTATTTATAGGTAGCAGTCATGTCCCTTATCAGCCTTTCTTTCTCTTAAGCTGAACAGGCCAAACCTTCAAATCTCTCTACCTGTGATATGTTTTCCATTTCCCAAACCTTTCTTCCAGCCCTTCCTCCTCTGGCTCTTGAGGCTGATAGCAGTTACTATCCTAGCAGACTTTTCACTCTTTTTCTTCCCCTCATGTTCTTAGGCATTTAATGGAATACATAAAAGTATCTTACTTCTGCCTGAGGACAGCACTGTCTTTAAAATCTGAGGAAGCTTATTCTTGTGTGTGCTCAAACCTGTTACCTTGGCTCACCTACAGCCCCTCATAATTGAGACATGCTCTTTGGTGTTTTACACTGTCTACTAAATAGTTAGTACTAATATATGGAAGACTGAAAGTAGCGTCAAGGCTGGTTTTCTGATTATATGCACAGAGAAAGGTAGAGGCTCACAGTAAGAGCAGTTTTGACTCATTTCTGGAAGATACCATACTAGACCTGTGCTGGTTGGAAAGTGAATACTTGTTTGTATTCTGCAGTGAAAAGCAGAGGCTGCTGTCCTGCATGTTTTTCTCAGTAACTACAAGCCTATTGTATATTCCTACAACTGTGTAGCTGCACATAAATCGTGTCCTTTAAAAACCCAAGGCTGTTGTACTGCAAAATGTGCCTGGCTAATTCTGACAAACAGTTGTATTTGTAATAATAGTATTTAAAGAAGTAGTGTATAAATACTGTGAACATCTACCATTAAATATTAGCTATGTTTGACTTAATTGGGTAAAGGGTGCTCAAAAAGAGCACTATGAAGTATCAGACTGAATGAAAATACCTGCATTTTTTCCAGTTGAATTCTTCCTGAGGAGCTATAGATACCTAATTTGTTGCAGTGTGCCTGTATGGCTGTTTTTAATGATGGCTTTTCTCACGGTTTGAACTCTGGTTCAATTATTAAACTTTCTCGCATTGGAAATCATTACCAGGGTAATGAATGCATTTGAAATATGTAGAGGACTTCCAGTATTTTAAATAATTGAGTATAATTCACTACCTCCTTTTCATAGTGTTGCATTTCTCAGGCTTGGCTACCTTCTGAGTTAGTAATGAACAAGAACAGGAACAGAAAAGCTGTTTTCCGAAGCGAACTTGGTTCCCAAATTAGTCATCTGTAGAAGTCAGATGTGTTTGGTATGGCTACTGTGGATTATAGTCAGTTCCTGAAAGTTCAGAATTGATGCAGCCACCTGGGAGAGGATGGAGCGTGCACTGATAGAGCAAAGAATGCTGCACCACTCACGAGTTCATAAAAACAGTTGTAATGCATTAGAGTTGCAAGGATGAGTTGAATAAACTTCTTTACTTTGCTACTGCCTTCACTGGCTGGAAGACTTAAACTGACTGGAAGTTTTAGCATCAAATCAGCGAAGGTGAAAATAGCTTTGTAAAGCTGATCACATGAGGAGGGCTGTAGAAGGGCTGTTTTGAGGTGCTGCAGCACCACATGCTCATTACTTCCTATTTATTGCCTTGTGTTGCTTCTAAGGTATGGGTAAATAGGAGGAGGAGGGGATCACCAAAAGGTTTCTCTCCTTCTTGTGATCCAAACTGTGCAGCACAGCATGTCACCACATTTGGCTTTTTTCCTTTAAGCCCTTATGGTCAAAATAATAAACTGAGTAGGAATGAAAATGTCTTCCTATCCCATCTGCTGCTATGTTCTCTTTAGTCACTGCCCTTACAGAATAATAAGTACAACTGCTGTTGAGCCAGAATTTAACTGGCACTAATGAATGTAACTTATAAGTGAAAATATTTAGGAAACTTCTAAGTTTGGAAGTAGCACCTACCTCTAACAGTCACCAGGTCAGTCAAAACAGTCTGCCAGTGCTGTGTGTGTGTATGGTGCTACCATGCTGTACATTTCACTGTTTGACAGTGTAATGCAGAACTTGAGCTGTCATGCACTGTAAAGAAACTGGAGAATACAGCCATTGCTTTTTAAGTATATTTGTAGTTGTTGGTGACATGTACATATGGAAAGGAAATACTTTCAGAATCAGCTAAACTCAGTGTTAAATATTTATATAGCTTCACTCTGATCAGTAAAACATAGTGTTTCTTTTTGCTGCCTTCAACGTACAGATTGAGCACAAAATAATACTTTAAAAGGAAGGAAAATCACCTTGTTATACTTAAAAATGGGGTGTTTGGGCTGTAGGTTGAAAAGAAGCAGAGACTTTGGAAGTCCCATTTGAAGGTTTTCAAACCAAACCTGTATGGAAAAGAGTAGGAGTTCGTCTGACAAATGTGTGCTTATTTGGAAGGTCTGATTCACTGTTACCATGAAGCTCCTGCATGGTAGCTGGTGAAAGAATAAAAGGTGAGGTTTCCAGGAAGCTATAACCATGACTAGTTAGTGACTGAAATCAATTATACAGAGGCTGTTCTTGGGTCTCATTAACCTTATGATGAAATTTGTCTTGAAATGGTATAAACAGATCTGAGCCCTTCTGGTTTTCCTGGTACAATGCAGAGGTGCAGCTTTTGACCCTGGGTGGTTTTTTGCTAACCTCAGTGGACTTAGGATGGTAGAAATTATTAGGAACACTTTAAGTATGGAAGCTAATAATGGAAATAATAAACATAACATGCTAGTCTTGTATGCAGTATGTGTGTAAATGTAAGAGACTAATTAACATATAACTTCTAGGAAAGAATGTTCTCAGCTTTCAGACCTTTTATTAAGTACTGGAAAATTAGAAAACCCCATCATATCCATCTGTTTAATCATTTGTGCTTTGAAGGGAAGAGTAGAATTTGTTAACTTTTGGTAATGTTGTCTTCTCCTAGGTAACTTACGGCTCTTTTGACTACACTTCACTGCTCTATCTCTCTGACTACAGTGAAGACTTTGGTGGTGGCCGATTTGTCTTCATGGATGCCGGTTCAAACAAGACCATAGAGCCTCAAGCAGGTAAGAGTCTTGGTTTGCCTGTGTTGAGGCAGGCTGAAGAGTTCTAGTTACTAACTGGGTGTGCTGGTGGATGTACTGGGATGGTTTTGTGTCAGCAGTAACTGTGGAATAATGTAATATTTTGTCTTCAGTTTGATGACATTAAGTAACAGTTAAAAAAGGTTAAAGTGTGGCCACAGTTTGAAGTATCTGGAGTTGAACCACACAAAGTGACTTCCTTCAAAGCTGCAGGGTTCAACTTCCTTCAACTGCAATCCAGCTATGACAGCTTAGCAGGTCACTGTGTCAAGAGCAAAGATAACTGTGTGACTACAGCAACCCCAAAATAAAGCAGTTTAGAAAGGCTTGAAATTCCTTTGCTGTTCGTGGTGGGGCTTAACAACCTGTAGTTGCTGTGGGCTTGGTGTGAAGATGGTTGATTACTGTAGCTCTGTTAACCTGCAGTAACATGAACCATGGTAACTTGATTATAACCAAGTCTAATTCTGCTTTCAGTAGATCTGACAGGGATGAGCGTTCTGGTGGCTGATAGCTTTTATAGCTTAAGAAAACAAGAAAATAAAGGAGGAAAAAAGCAAAAAGCCTTTAAGGCTGGTTTAAGGTTTTTTTTAGCAAGTGGCTTATTTGAAACTTGTATTACTTTGGGGCAGTGTGCCTAGAGAGAAATACCTCAGCCTCAACTTGCTGTCTGGTAGGTGAGGACTGAGCATACAGCGATGTAACCTTTCACAATGCAAGACTGATCACACTTTTGCGGGGGGGTGGAATCTAGGCCAACTTGATATTCCTACTGTGTTCTGTCTTCTTTTTTTGTTGTTTGGTTTTTGTTAAAAGAGAAAAGATGGAAATTCACTCATTAAAAGACAGCCTCAGTAGTTGTCTGCTGACAGGCATCACCCCAGGCAGAACTGACTTCTGAGTATTGCTGCCTGCAAACGAGGGCGGATTTCGGTTTGACTTAAGGATACAGTGATCCACCTAGCAGCAGTAATGCTGGCTTAGGTGTTATTTCCAGATGCAGTTCTAAGATGAACATGTTTTTATAGCTGTAGAAATCCTAGTCGAATTCTAAGTAGCCAGGAGGACGCCTGGCACAGGGCAGAGGCACTCACTCTCATTCTGTATGCTGCGTGCCTGACTTAATATCAAGAAGTCTGCAACTGTGAAATTGCTTCCACACAGCCCCATCTGGTTCATTTGCAGGCTCTGCTGCAAGGTGTTAGCTTTTGATGGTGCTTCTTGGGAGGAAAGGAGAGCAGATGAAGTACAGAAGGATTTTTAGCAGCACCTAGGTTTGGCCATTCTCTTTTACAGGCTGCTCTGTTGCTGGTAGAAAGTGCCGCAGAAGTGGTTAAACACCTTCTAAAGCAATGCAAAGCTGGTAGGGAAGGGCCTTTGAAAGATCAGGTGTGCTACATGTATACAACAGGAAGTTTAACATGAGTTACACCTTTCTAACACATTCCTCGGCCTAAACACAGTTGTCAGGGATCCCGTGATTGTGTCACTGCCTGTGGTGTGCTCTAAGTAACTATCAGCATCCTCTGAGCAAAGGAGCAAAGCTGTAGGAGTGAAGCACAATGAGAAGGCAATTGCACTTAGTTTTTGTCGTGCTAATAAAATGTGGCTTGTGAGAGAAGGTGAAGGAGGGAATGATCCCAGGGTGTTTTCTGTCGCTGGTAGAAGCTGATGTATTTTTTATGTTCAGAATGTTCCTTTGCAGTGTGTTTTCTCTCCTTCCCTCTGTGTTCTTTTTTGTTTGGGTTGTTTTGCTTTATGCTTTGTGCTTGTCAGTCCAACCCAGCTTTCAAAACCATGTCTTGGCAAGCTGTTTCTTGTTTAGGAGATTCAGGTGGTTTTAGAGATGTCTGTCATAATTGCTGGTTTGGTTTTAGTGCTGGCCATCCAATTTACCTTCTCTGTATTGCTAATGTGATTTCAGTGCTAACACCTGGCACTTATTGTCTGAAAGTCAGTATGCATTTTGGGATCCTGGTGCTCTGCACTAAAATAAGCACATTTATTTTTCTGTGAGCAGGAACCTGTTAGTGTCAGGCTTGACAGTAGGGAACAGAAAGGCATTGTTACTGCCAGCAGAGCAGAAAAGCAGTGATCTGAAGTTCAGAAAAAGGCAATTTAAAATGTTTGGGATTTCCTGTGTTTGGGAATGCTGCCTGCGTAAGTCCCACTGCTGCTTCCAGTGCTTTCCCAACACTTACTGTTTAAGTGTCTGGCTTAGCCAGGCAGTTAGGGACAGGGAGAACTGTTTTGTAATAAGCGGAGCTTGATTTAAAACGCTTATCACTTCTCTGAGCATGCATCACCTGTGGATTGTGTAAGAAGTCTTAAGTCCCAATTCTCACATATTTGAGTGAAAGATTCTCAATCTGATTTGTTGCATGGTCTATAATACTGGCTAGCTCAACTATTAACAAACGGCTTTAGCTTTAAGAATGATGTAACCTAGAGGCTCTTGAGCGTTGGTTTTTTTTCCATTTTAATGGACATGAGCAAGTCACCACAGTGGTGCCAGTTCACATGTACAGACCTTTGGCTAATTCATAACCAAATATGACATTAAGGAACTCATCTTTCTTGTGTTCTGATGGCCTTCAGAAGTATATATGTGTCTTTTGACTGAAGTCAGGCTCTCTGCCTGCTGCAAGAAACTCACTGTACCGTGAATAAGAGAATTCTTAGTGCCAAGTGTAATGCTGTTTTGAAAAGAAAACTTTCTTTTTGGACAAAGAAACAGTTCTAAAGTAGTATCTGCTGCTTCTAAATGTCTGGGCAAATTCTAGTTCCAAAATTGAGGTACTGGCATTTTTTTTTCATCCTTTGTACCAGGGGTAGCTCTGTTCAAGAGACCAAAGGAAACACAGCAGCACCTAGAATGAGGTACTTCAAAATGAAACCCACACCCTTTCAGCATTACTTTTCCCTTGCTGGCCTGAGACCTGTTTTAGGAATCTTCAATAGCTAGAGGAGGATTAAGAGTAAATGGCAGACAGCGAGGCATTCCTTTTTCAGTGCTAAAATAAGTGTACTTCCTGCTGCTACTGAATTGAAACTTCCTAATTTTGGAGAGTCTTGTGTCAGCTTGGGGACAGGTGATATTGGACAGATCGGACTTCACTTTATCAAAGTGTAGGTGAAACTCTGCCGTTGGAATGGATTCTCAGCACCAGTTGTCCTTATTTGCATGAGCATTCTTGTTTTTAAGGTCAGCTTTGCACTCACCTTCAGCTCGCAAGGGAGTTTGTTTTTCACGTAAGTTGTTTATATACAAGGGTAGAAGGAAAGGTTGCAATCACTTCTGTGTGTTAGTGGAAGAAAGTAATCTATAGCACCAAATGAATGATGTGCATTGGTGAGTGAAATGTGACTCTTCCTCGAATATCCAACTTAGCACATTTCACAGCTGTCAGAAATGTGTGCTTCTCAAAGGGTAAAATACCTGAGGTGAGGGTTTAAGCTATTTGGGAACTTGTGAGGTTGGATTATTCTTCATTTAGAATAGGAAACAAGTGTATGCTCAAAGCCTGAGCTGTTAGTTGTTCTGCTTGGGTAAGGAAAAGCGTACATTAAGAATGCATACATAGCTGTCTCATAGTGCAGAAATGGGCTTCTGGGTGTGTGTGTGTACACTTACTGAGATAAGTGTATCTTTATTGCAGTGGTTAGACATCACAGGACTCTAGAATAGGTGCAGTACTCTACGGTAAGTGGTGGTTCTTTTTGTATCTTGTGCTCTTAAGTAGAACGTGTTTGGAGGAATTCACTGCTGAAAGCTGAGGAAATGCAGCAGTGACAGAAAGTGCAAGGAAATGAAAAGTAAGACTTTTAGATTCAGAAGTCACACAACATTAACCCAAGGTGTGGAAACTGTTTAAAGCATATATTTAGTGATCCCTCTTGTATTGTGAAACAGTGGACTTTTCTTCTTCTCCACTGAGTAGAATAGTAGATAGATAGTAAGCACAAAGATAGAAATTACTTCTCCACTGAGATAGCCTGATCTCTCTCTGCATTCAACCTGCATCATCCAGATCGTGATAATCTCTTGGTATTCCCAGCTTTAGTTCTGTTCCAGCCAGTGAAACGGGAGCGCAGCTTGGTGTTAAAGCAGTAACAACTGGAAGTCGAGAGTGATCTTTGAAAATCCACAGGAGTAGCTGTCAGTCCTAGAGAAGAATAAATGAAGCTGACATTAGCAGCCGCAGCAACAGCCAGCTATGTAGAGTTCATGGGCTGTGGGACAGCGATTCCTGATCTGTAATACTAACCACAAATTGCGCCTGGGACTGGGGAGACGATTGCAGAAAGAAATGGTAGAAAAAGGAGGGTCTGTTGCAATTATGATAGAAGTACATAGAAAATAGCTCAACAGCTCCTCATTGCTTTGCAGAACTCTGAAGGCTCTTTTGCTTTCTGACTTACTTTTGGTGGGAGAGTGTCTTCCAGGCTCTGGTTTTGTAATCCAGTCGTGCTTGATAGAAGATTTCTATGGCAATAATGAAATTATATTCTAATTGGACCCATTGTGCCTGCGAGATGCAGGTTGGAGCTGTGTTTAACATGGTGCTTACATGAATTACATCATACGGAATACACTGTCTTGTTGGGGGGCTCTGTTACTGAGGATA
>JAVHNF010029469.1:5950-17271 GCA_034783455.1 Micropsitta finschii | reverse complement strand
ACCACTTGCATTCCCCATTCTTCACAAGGGACTGAGGCTACCATGAAAAGGAGAAAGTAGATCAGAAAATAAATGTTCTGACTGAATCCACAAATGCTGCAACTGCTATAATCTGCCTAGAGCACTGGTTTCCAGCCCAGAAAGTAAAGGTATGTAGGGGGTGCATACTGCAGAGCCTTTGTGTTCATGTTTCGGTTCTTTCCCAAAAGAGAAAGATTTGAAAGTACTGGTATAAGATCAGTCATTAGGTTGTCTGGTTCTTTCTCTAGATTGCCAACAAAAATCTCTCTATGAGTTATGAAGGTGGGAAGGCTATTATACAAACCTGCAAAGCAGCAGGGCATCAAAAATCCATCACTATTGGGAACTAGTATTGTTTTCATTAACCCTACTCTGTAAATGATGAGAGACCTTTAGGCTGTTCCTCAACCAGCATTTTACAGTTCCTCCTTGCTTTTTCACTGGCTATGGGGTTTGGTGAACAGTAGAGTCTTGCCTTACCTTAAAGCACCGCAGCTGTCTGGGAGGACCTTGTCCAGGCTGCACAGGACAGAGCATTCCAGCCATCAAGCACTTGTGTGCTATTCTGCACATAAACACACTCTTTTTCTTTTCCATTGCCATTTTCCACCAACCACAGTCTGAAATATTTTTTTTAAAGGGCTGCTGTCCAGCCTTCTTCTATATGTATACAAACCACAGCACTAACTACAGGACTAGAGTATACAGAACTTAAGACTAATTTGCACAGAAAGAAACAATTTCTCCAAATGACTTTTGATAAATAACATTTTATTTCCTGCAAATATAGGTCCTAGAATTAATTTTGTCAATGTCCAGCTACTTGAAAACTGCATGCACAGATGTTTCTGTGTGCATAAAAAAAAAAAACCTTTTAGGAAAATACATTTTTATATTTCTAGTCTCTATAATTGATTTGTTCAGACTCTTTTCTTAAGACTACTAAACATTTTCTGTATCGTTGAGTGATTTATAGGCTTTACCACTGTTGATAAAGATGTTTGTGAATTAAAACCCTTGCTTTTGATGTTTGTAGACAGAGCAGGTCCTGAACTTCACTGTTTATATAATTACATTTTAAAGCATTATCTTTTGAAGCCATGGGTTATTTTTTAAAATAAACTGATCAAAAAGGAAACAAACTCTTCCAGGACAATAAGCATAGAAAATGGATAAACTAGGAATTTTAAAACACAAGCTATTTTTTCCCAACTCCAAACAATTAAAACTGCTGTAGCAACTGGTCATTAAGAAGAATATACATTAAAAAAAGTGTCAGATTCTTAGTGGCAAAAAAGCACTCTTTCCACCATGAAGTCGTATGAGACGCTTGTTGTCATCTAATTGATCCTAAGACTTAATTTCTTAAATACTTTTTACTTTTGAAAATTTTAATTTATTAGTAGTTGTAGAACTGGATTAATATATTATTGGTTTTGTGCATTGTCTTATGTTTCCTAGATAATGACCGAGTTTGAAAAATGAAGAGTAGGTACGTAGACTCTAGAACTTCCCAGTTCTCAAGTCATGTAGTGAGTCAGTGTATTAGTCTGTAAAATTATAATTTATATAATAAACAAAAATCAAAATCACTGTCCTGAGAACCAGCAGAAGTATAGCCATTCATTAGGTGGGAGCATGATTGAGCTGAAAACTAGAGCAAAATTAAACGCCATTATCATGGGAAGTTTGGGAACTAATGTAATTGCAGGAGCTCATTTTCAAATGAATCCTTGAGAATCGATGAGCCAAAATAGACTATACATGTCCGTGCAAGAAAAAGACAATCTATTTCCAGATCAGCTCTCTTCAATAGAGAAATTTTGTTACACACTTCACTGGCACCTTCAGTCCAAGGTGGAAATAATGTAGAGAAAGCCAGAGAGGAGTGCTAGAAGAGGCAGCCACAGAACAGAGAGATGTGCCTTAGTCTCTGCTGGAGCCAGCAGATGGCCAGGGAAGTGTTAAATAATCTGAATATGTTTTTAGTTTCCTACACTGAATTTCATGTATGCTGGGTTTCTAGGAGCAGACTTCTGAATACGATAGTTGCACGTGTGTTCCAGTTATCTTGCTGAGGTCATAGTCAGTTTCTCATGTGCTTTGATGGGGCACAGGTTTAGGTAGATGGTTGAAGCAGATATAAACCAAGATTTTTTCATTTGTATTATAAAACGTAAAATTATCAAACCCTTTCAAAAAGATTGGTCACAGCATCTGAATGTATGCATTTCTGTGGCAGTAGATTTCCTGGGCTAGCTATTTTTGTGTACAAAACAATTTAGCATGCAAAACCCCATCACTGCTACACAAATGGTATAGCATTAGTTAATATTAGTGTGAATGTATAAGTGTGTGTAAGATACTGCACAACTTTTCATCCTGAAAATCCCATAGAGAACTCTTTTTGTTTCAGTATATTTAAGGTGTTTCACTTTCTACTTCACTCATTTTGTGTCAGTCCTGAAATATCTGGGCTGAGCTGTGGGTCCCTAACGATATGTACATATATTATAGAGTACTGTTGGTGTAGAAAGGTTGTTTGTTGGTTTGAGATTTTGCGTTTTCTTTTTTTTTTTTTTTTTCTCTCAGCCTACTGAATTTCATAAAATGTTTACTGGGAGATGCCCAGTACTCTCACTTCAAATAAAGCAATCAGCTCTAAACAGCATTGACTCAGGGGGTAGCCCTCAGCGATAAGCACTAGTCTATTTAGACTGTTCTCTATTCTGTTTAGGCATTTCTTCATTTCAGACTACATGGGGTAAGGGCAGGAGCAAGCACAATGATGTGGCCTTAGTGCTAGGCCTCAGAGCATACCCTGTGACATGGCCCCAGGCTCTTTTCTATTAAGCTGACCTTATGTCTCAAAGCCTTATGACCTGTGACACCACTCAATTGTTATTTAATCAATTCAGTCAAAATTAAAAAGGTGTATTTTTATTTGCCTTAACACCTTTTCTTTCTGGTATTTGTTTTGGTGACCTTTGAGTATTGGATTTCAGCTGTCGATAACACACCGCATGCCAGATTGCCTTTTCTAATAAATAATGAAGCAACTTCTGAGGATTATTTGGATTGCATTGATGTGGGCTAGAAATAGTCTGCAAACATAGCCCCAAAAGAACAATGAAGCTGCATATTCTGAGACCATCTCACAGGAAACGCAGCAGGAGAAAAGGGCTGTAGACACTAAAACCAAAACTCAAGTTTTCATACAATTACTTATATACTCTTCATCTTGAGCTTGAATTAAGAAGAAAAGACTCTTTTAATTGTTAAAAAAATAAAGATGGGAGATATCAGCAATAAGGAACAAAAGTGATAAATTCAATCTTATGGCTCATTTTGTAAAACTGTTGTCTCTGCCACAGATAATTTTTTTTCTGCAAATATTTGAGGAGACAGAATTTTCTTTCTCTTTGTACTTCAGTGTATTACATGTAAAAAATATTTTTACTTTTTTTTTTCAGTTATATAATTTCGTCCTTGTTTGAAGAGGTATTTATGGCTATTGCTATACACATTGTACAGATGTGTGATAATTTCCTGTTTTAGAAATGTTCAGTCTTAAGTAATCACTGAAATAAAAATAAGCCACAATTCTCAGAATTTTAGTAACAATGAGCACAAAACAATGGTTTCAAAGAACATAGTGCTGCATCTTGACTTTCCCCATACATACCCAAGTAAAGCTTGAGACCAAGCGAAACAACATGGCTACTTTTGAAATTTCATATTGTGATACTTTCTCATTTTAGACATTTCTGTACCATTTTACCCTCTTGGCCCAAATTGTAATGTGGAATTAAATTTAAGAATTAACTCCAATTAACTGTGATTTAAGTGACAGATAATCTTCATTTAATTGATCTGGTAACTGTGACTTTGAATTTAAAACCTTTCTGTCCTGTAGCTTCCCACATGCTGAAACATATTTATTACAGAGCTCCAGGCTTTGCAAAGGCATCAGGAACATAGTTTGAGATAGAAATTTTGATTCTGATATATCTGAACCTTTTTTGCTTTCCTTGTTTAAAAAAAAACTTCAGTTTTTATAACAGTATCAGAAAAGAGTAAGATCCAGAGCTGCTCTTTTCTGAGACTAGGCTGTATTGCTCTGTGCACAGTAAGTAATAGCTGCATGTCCTGGGATTTGGCAAGAGCAAGTTTTAATCTCTTTGAGCATCCCCAGGAGCTACAAATGGGAGTGGGAAGAGAGAGGATTGAACCCCTGTTGCCCTTTCCCCTTCACAGTCTGTGCTCCCCCGGGGAGCATGAGTATTTATAAATTAGTGACATTTATTTATAAAATGCCTGAGATGTGCACCACTTTAATGTATTAAAAAGTTACATTAATGTAAACTCAGCTTCATACATCACTGAACATTATTAATTGAGTGTGGGAATGTGTGAAGGGGGTTGGGATAATTAAGACTGACTGTCTTTTGAATACCTGCAGTGTAAGCAGAGGAAGCAACACAGACTGAGCTCCTACAAATGTTTCTTGATAAGAAGGAAAGAACTGAAGCAATAAAACAAGTAGTGTGATCTTCTGTGTTTAGCTCCAGAGATGTCTGTATATCTTTTACTCAGAGAAAGACCAAAGCCTGAGGATTAAGGGGGTCAAGGATTTTTCTATAGTTTATGTAGAAAACAAAATGCTTAGAGTCATAGCATGGCACAAACATGATCAAAAATATTTTTTAGCATAACACAGCTTAAGTATTAGGTTCGAGAATTTGTAGTAAGTGAAGTAAAATGTGACCCAATGTGGATATGGCCCATTCGTTGCACTACAAATGATTGACATGCAGACTCTTCAGGGCAAAACTTCCTGCCCTGAATATTCAGTCTGTACTACTCTAGGTAATGAAAAATTGTATGAAGTGATAGCAGCTATTGACCTAAAAATATTCATCCTACTATATTCTATTCTACTCTACTCATTTTTTCTTTTTTTGCTACAGAGTTGAGTCATGCACTTCTGTTCATTTCAGTGCCCATGTTCTGTTTCACTGCTTTGTCTCAGAGGATATAAAGCTGCAGTCCCACCAGGCAGTCTGTCCCATTTCTGTTCTCTCCTACCAGCACAGTTTCATAAAGGTTCAGAGAGAGTTATCTGACTCACAGTAAGACACTGATTTGGAAATCAGATGTCAAGAAACAGCTACAAAAGAACACAAGAGTCCATCCTTGCATCTCTGGCATCATACAAATGGAAGATATTCAGATATCAAATATCAAACCCAAGGTGCAAATAAGACCAGTAAAACTGGTAAAGCCGGAGAAGCTGGAGATTGTCAGAGGAGATATATAATGTGGGCAAAAGACTTACTAAAAAGGGTAGTGACTGGAGTGTATAAAAAAGGGACTATCAGTCTGGAGTATGGCAGTAGTTTCTCCTGGTCCAGTTTTGAGACATTTCAGTAAAGTAGTGGTTGTATTTTTATTAGAGATATTACTAGTGCACAGGAGGATTGATAACATCAGTGCCAGAACACATCATTGGTAAGGAGGAGGATCTGGATTTCACAGTGAAAGAATCAGACAGCCTTGAGATCGACAGGAATAGAAGTAAGATGAAATCCAATAGCACAAAATACAAGGTCAGTCACTCAGGGACTAATAACACAAATACTCTGCTATAAGCTGAGAGCTCATCTGTCAGAAATCACCAAGAGGAGAGAGACCTAAACTCTCTAGTTGATCACAGTATGACTGTAAGCTGACAATATGCTGTACCTGTGAAAAAAAAATGTTTTTCTGAGGTATAGTATTGAGATATTTCCAGAAAGGATAGGAAAGCATTAGTAGCACTGTGCAATACCCTAATAAAACCTAATCCTGAGGACTGTGTATATATTAAAGGAAAGTTGAACTCTTACTGGAAACAACACAGAGAAACAGTAGTAAGTTCATTTGGTGTATGAATATCAAAAAGACACCTAAGTAATTTGGCATATTTGACCTAACAAACTGGAGCCTAAAGGAGATTTGATTGTTGTCTATAAATACATATAGAGATAAATACGAGAGAGAGAGAGAGTTATTTAAGCTCAATGCCAGTTTTGGCATGAAAAGAAATAAGTAAGTACATATATGCTGGAAATTAGAAAAAGGGATCTTAACTGGCTCAGCAATCAATCCCTTGAAGACCTTCCTAAGCATGGTAAGGGTGTAGAGGATGAGGAACAAAAAACTAATTGTTTTAAAGGTGGAGTTTGATAAGTGTAAAAAGATTATGTGATATGGTTGCTTGCAAGAGCATGGAATAGCCCCCACATTCACTTCCAGCCCTAGATTCCAACGGTATGCCACAAATCCTCAGAGCTATAAACAGGAGGTTGATACCAGTAAGAAAGGCAGATTCCCAGAGTTGTATAGACTTCTAGGTATGAGGAAACAAGCACGAAAATCTTCTTTGTAATAAAATGTCCTGGGATAGTTCCTGTTATGTAGCTGAATAAGAGCATCAGATACACTTAAAGGACAAACAAAAACAAAACAAAAACCCCAAACAAATAAAAAACCCACCATCTTGCCTTAAAATATTCTCTTGATAGAAAACCAGTATGTTCATGATTCAATTAGTTAATTGCTGCCACTGTTTAAAACAAATTGTGAAGGTCTTGTGTCTAATTCAAATGCTTCAGACTTCCAGAGACCTGTATTTATAGCAGTTTGCTAGAATGAATCCTTTCTTATAATGTGTCTGTATATTTTTATTCTCATTTCTGTTTGTTTGTTTCTGGATTAATTTCACAAAAAATATCCTGCTTATTTCTCAAGCTAACGGCATGGAAACTTCAACACTTTCTCCAAACATGGTGTTCTGCCTTTGTTCTTTTAATGATGAAGGCTTAATTGCTACTGGGAGTTGATGCAACAAGCGTGCAAGAACAGCATTACTCATATATAAGACTGGATGGTATTAGACATTGGCAATCATTACTTACCTGTTCTTCCAGTTATAGGATTGTTGACATTCAAGGCAACAGTAGCGATAAAGTTGTCAGAGTATGAGGTATGGCTAAAACTCTGTCAATGTAGCAGCTACCAATCACTGCTGCTTGTTGAGTACAATTTCATAGAAACCTACTTATTACCAAGATTTTAATAACCAGTGGAAAAAGAATAGGTTTTGTTTGCTGGAGATGAACGACCAGCCAGCATTAAATAAAAACATTCCCACTGAATGCCAGAAGGGACTCTAGAGTTGTAATAAGTGTGAAACAAGAATAGTGAGTGTGAATGTAAATGACTCAAGATAAATAAAGTACTGTTTTATTCTTATCTGTGTCATTGATATTATTCTGCAGGCAAGAAGAAGAACTGTGGTTTCAGTGTCTGCAGTTCCTCCTTTTCTCCATGCATGCATGTCTGCCATACCGTGCCCCTGTGCTCTGTGAGTTACTTGGGATGTTAGCCAAAATGGAGACCACACTGGCTATCTCTGGAACTTCTTGTCCTTAGCAAGTTATCAGGACATGACCATCCACCACTGTAGATGCACTTAGTGCATTCAGTAGTTGTTCTTCAAAACCCATTTATTTTAGTTATGCTTATAAATTTCAGAAGCACTTTCCGTGACAACTTCTACCTTACCCCATACCAACAAGGGATAGATGACTGTTTCTCAAAAGCCCATACACTAGGCTGACTTCATACACTAGGTTTTACAAAGCCCTATATATGATGTTTTTTATCAGAATTACCTTAGTTCTATGTATGAAATTTCCTGAAAAGTTTAGATGGCAGTGACCCAGAACATCTCTGCCTAACTGCTCCCTAAGCCTCAGCAAAGCTTCTCTTTGCTGAGATGCCTCAAAACAAACCCCAAAAATCTCCTAGAAAGCACAGTTTGCATGACTTTATTGCAGTCCAGAAATTTATATTCTTAAATGTTTAAAGAAGACTTTTTCCTTTTCTTTTTTTCTTTTTTTTTTTTTTTTTAAGATAAAGAGAAGACTTAAGGGTGCTAGTATTGGCTATCATGTTTTAGGACAGGATACACAACCTGGGTTTAATGATCGGGAATTCTGAGCAAACACTAGCTTTCTAAAGACTAAAAAGTACAAGTGTAGAAATTGGCTCATGTTAGGAAGAAATTTGTTACTGCCCTGACTAGATTAACCATGGTAATTGGCACTGGGTTGGTTTTTTTTTTAACATATTGTGCAGTGCTTTGCAGGCGGTAGTAATAAATAATGTGCACTTAGCTGCACTATTGGTCATTCGCAGTCCTATCACAGCAACCTCCCCCCATTCAGGGAAGATAAATGTGATTTAAATTAATAGCCAGTCCTAAATAACTCCTCAGCTGGTAAACGATGCATTTATCAGGCCCAGACAGGCAGTGTCCTTTGATTCATGGTCCCCCCCTTACAATGTGAAGGGTGCGTACAAAAATTGTTATTACTTTTTAATAAAGTGTAGCAGTCAGTCTTCAGTCATTTATCAGAAATGGAGGCATTCTGACAAACAGAAATATCTTAGCAGTGGATGAATGAGAAGGATAAAGGACACATTTCTCAACAAAAATAATCACTGCCTAAATAATCTCATAAAAGTCAGCTTCTAAGTACCTTGAAATAAATGTATCCAGCTGAAAGATACAGAGTTCATGTGCTGTTAAACTAAAGCTTAAGCCAACCATTACAATATTCACCTGCACACAGAGGGAGGGAAAAAAAATCACCATCATTCTGTGTGATAGCAACTCAAAGACAGTGGTCACCTAAATAACAAATTTCCCAGTATATTTTCCTTTTGGTTTCATAGGAGCTAGCTCAAATTTTTTTGACCATTTATAATTTCCAAATTAACTGTTCTCATAAAAAGAAAGTAAATTTATAGATGATAAAGAGTGTTAGTGAATGAAGTAACCTTTAACCAAATGCAATTTAAAATGTTTTATAGTTTTGCAGGTTTTATATTCTTTTTTTCTTTAAATCTTTACTGTTCTTTACTTCTTATAGTTTAGGCACCTGTTCAGGATACAACAGCGCAAGGCTTTCCTGTGCAAGAAGGAAGACTGAGGAGACTTGGAGTAGTTAGTTCTCTGCAACTGAGCAACCATATTCCACATGGATGAACTGAGGGCAGGGTGTTTAACCTGCCATTTATCCATATGACATTGCCCATTTGTAGACTTTAACTCACAGGGTTACTCAGATAAGAATGGGAAGGCCAGATTTCACAGTTTTAATGCAAACCTTTCCAGAATCATTGTGTTAACATGGGACTTGCTTCTTCTAAGTGTTACAACATTTGGTGTGGTATCACCACAGAGTTTGTCCTGTTATGTGCATAACACAAGAAGTATTTAACTGAAATTGTCTGGGTATAATCAGCTTCTAACAGTATGCCTAGAGTAAATTTTTCTAATCATTGCCTTAGTGTTGTTCCTGTCCTCTTTGCTGCTGAGCTCTGGCCACACAGCGCTACCCCTGCAGAAGATGAACCATGAGCTACAGCTAGTACTGTTATCTCACTGTGCTCACCTTCACCATCCCTCCCCATCCTGGCATATCATCCATTTTCTGAAAAATCCCACAGGGAAGTGATAGGATGGGTGTGCTGACATGGGAGCATGGGAGAGCTGCCTCTAGTTTCCCTCCAGATTTTCTCTGCCTTTGATTTCTGGGAATTGCAAACCACATCATGGTCCTGATTCCCCAGGGATCAACCATGGCTCCTGTACCTACATCCAGAGTCACTGGAGGGGCATCCCTATGCAGGGTCGTGCTTTCTGTAGCATCAGTGGGCTCAACATTTTAGTGAGCCTGCCTTTGAGGTACTGTGCTCTGTCACTGTAGGCACAGCGGTGCTACAGAGAGAGCTATTGACCATCTCAGAACTACCGAGCATTCTTGGGTTTTGCAGGATGGGTGCAATTTGCCTGTGTGCATAGAAATGGCATCTGTAGTTGTTCTCCATGGCAGTTGTACTCATTTTATCTCATCATTCATTTTCCAAAGAACTTCTTTGGAGAATGAAATGTTTAAAAATAATTGGTATTTCCTCCCTGCCCTGCTCATAGCCCTGTTGGGGATGGTTTGGATCAAGGATAAACACTGCAGGAGGAGATGGTGGTTGGGAGAGGCCTCTAGCTGCCTTTACTTCTCTTTGGCACCACATGGGTGTGGGAAGATGGGCCATGATGGAGGGGTGGCACTGGGAGGATTAGGAGCAGGGGGACGATGAAGAAACTGGTTGTTGCTTGATTCCAGCCATTCCCATGTACCTTGGAGCAGTAGGGTCACAGAGAAGTCTTCAGCAGTTGCAGGCTTCCTCGCAGCTAATGTAAGCAAACTTGTGCTAAATTCTATGCAGGCAGGAGCTCTTCTGGTGCATCAGTTCAAGACTTTCGTTCCTTTTCCTCTGCTTAACTTTTAAGACTATTCTGGCTGATGCCACCCTTTAGAAAAGAGCTGAATGAAAAGTCATCTGGTAGTACTTTTCAGAAATGAAGGCCTAGTCATTAATGTATCTGCTCATACCACAGTGAAACAAGATCACTCTTTGTACCTGGTCATAAATACAGAGCGGTCTCCCCATCTCCCCATGCTCTGTTCCTTTGTTAGAGGGAAGGATTTGCATCTACTTGCTGGAGACAGTATTAGCAATGACCCATTAGAAACGTATGGAACTTGTATGAGAGCAACCCCTTCATGAGTGGTGCTGATATCAGCATGATCAGGCAGGTTGTATGCCCATATGAAGTGCTGCTTTTAGAAATCCTGTGTTATCTTCAGAATGTCATTTGACGTTTGCAGCATCCAAAACTGTGCTGCTCTGTGACCAAAAGGTCCCTTTGGAAGGAGTCCCTTCATTGGAGTCCTGAAGGCCGCAGGAAGATTCACAAATTACATAAATAAGTTCCATAAATAGAAAAAAAAAAAAAAAAAGCATTGAGGCATTATATTTTATCTACTATATCACATTATCCTCTTACAGTAAGAAAATAGACACACAGCTTTTTATATTGCATTATTTAAGTGTCATCTGACAGTCTGTGTCTTGGCCAAATTCCATGGATATGAATTAAAAAAAGTTTAGTCATTAATTTCACTGTGAGCATTATCCGAGAATATATGGTATTTTTCTGTGTTTAATAAGCAAATGTTAAAGAAATATATCTGTTTATAAATAAAAAGTAATCTGAGGAAGTGTCGTGGTTTAAGCCCAGTCCGTAAATTAGAACTTCCCCCCCCCCCGCTTTCTTCCCCCTGCTCCTGGAGGAATGAGGAGAATCGAAAGAATGCAACTCCCACAGGTTGAGATAAGAACAGTTT
>JAVHNF010029467.1:0-10207 GCA_034783455.1 Micropsitta finschii | reverse complement strand
GCATTTCAGATGGCATGTTTTTCATTTCTCAGCTCTTCACCATGCTGTGGCTGAAGTTCAACAAGCAGAAATTCTTCTTATCAACTCAAATAATTAAAATGTTTAGGATTCCTGAGATGCTGTAACACTGAGTGGTTTGGGTATTTTTGTTTTGGGATTTTTTTGGGTCTGTTTTTTCTAATGTGGGCATCTACACCCTTGTGGTTGGTGGAGTTGCAGGCAAACACAACTGACCATGTACTACTGTTCCAAAAGACATGGCTGTTTCTGGACAGCCTCACAGGCTGACTGTGGTGCGAATGAGGGTACTGTATGAATCTGAAAACTGTAAATCTGCTTTTTTTTTGTCTGTACGTGAGGCAGAGAAACACCGAAATTGGTGATTGAGTATAAACACATGTGCTCTTTGTGCATGCATAAATTTTTGCCCCAGTGCTTCATTTGCAAAGGTGAAAATTTTTTCATCAGATGTTTCTATTTGCCCTTAAATAAGAGAACCTCAAAAATAGACATTCAAATAGAAGCTTTGCGTAAATGCTAATTTTCCTTTCCAGCTGGCTATTTTCCCTTTCTCCTTTTTATGTTTCTGCTACTGCTTGAAAACTGGAAATCTTGTTGGTGTACCGGAGTCTTCTTGGGACTGATGAGGCTTTTTCAGTATATAATACCCACCATCAGCTTCATTTCACTGGCACACGTGCTTTCCTGTGATGTGAACTGTTGTACTGTGTCTGCTGGAAGCCAAGGTTTTTATTACCTGTAGACAAAGTGAGGCTCCTCTGAGGTGTCTGCCAGCAGTAGGACCCACCTCTCCACCTGGGCTTGCATACAAAGGGTCTCTGTCCTCAGGGTTTTCTGTAGCTTCACAAAGTCTGAAAGCTGAGCTCTGTGGGGAGAGCCACCACAAATTCCACGTTTGGATTGCAAGTCAGGTGTTTCAAAGGGGAGCAGTGACGCACCTGCAACCTGGTTTAAGACGTTATCATATGGTTACTATCTCAGTAGATTTAGGGCTTACTTAGTATTTTGTGCTTGATTTTCTAAGAGTGAACATATTTGGTGTAACATCACTTGAATGTGACAAGAGAGTAGTAAGCAAAAGATACAACCTTGAGCGCTGAGATGTTCTGCTGACTTTCAGTTAGAGCCTGTGGGCACTGATTACCATTTATTTCCATGCAGGGATTTATGAAGGAGAGGATCATATTTTCCTTTACCAAAGGCTTAAGTCGAAGCCTATGGTCTTGTAACTTCTCAGCCTTGCATGTCTTTACACTAAAACTTAGGTCAGCTACTAGCCTTGCTCAGCTTTTAGGCTGAATAAACACTTGGCATGTCTTTGTGTTTTGCCAGTGGGCAGTTGCCTTAATGCCAGAACTCATTCTGATTAACAATGAAAAATACATACATGGCAGGGAGAAATGATTTCTTTTGACATTCCTTGAAGCAGAAACAGCTGCATTCAACATTTTTATTTTTTTTAAGATACACAGTGGCATCTCCCTTGATAATCAGAATTACAGTTGAGCATGAACAGCGGGGCATAGTTCTATATGGAGTCACTTAGTGGAGTGTTGCAACACAGATTATCTGACGTGGAACAGCTGTATTCATTACTAATAGAGCAATTTGACAAAACACCAACATGGCTATTTCCCACAATAACAGATGTGTGGAGCACACTGCCACCCCCCTCCCCAGATTGCCAGCATCTGTGCGTCATGTCATGCTCCTAGGTGCAGCATTGCCACACAGCCTGCCAGAAGGGATGTATTTATTTTAACTGTATGATGGAATTGTTATGTTGTGACTAACAAGGGTCCATCAAGTGGAAAATTTTAACAATTTTGATAAAAATGTTTCTGCCTTGTTATTACTTATCACTTAATAATAATGTTTCTGTGGATGCAAACGTATCTTGCTTCCCAGTGCATACCAAGCACATCTAAACTCCCATCTTTTTTTCTTATGCTCAGCTGTTGAGCAGCCAATAAAGGGTTCATAATTCACTGTACCCTCCCAGGGTTCTGCTTGAGAACAGTGTAACTGCTGCTTCGCTTGTATATGAGAAAATACATGTTACAGCTAAATAGTATGAAGTTCTGGACCGTGAGAGTCTGTCTCTCTTCCTTCTTCACCTGCATAAATCAATTTGTTATTACATGTTTTAAATTTTCAGTAGAGGCACCTGTGATTACAATAACTTGTTTACAATTAAGCTAGTGCATAATAGAGGCCACCTAAATAAATTAAATAGAATCAGAAAGCACGTTGTCTTGGGGAGGTCATTGGCCTTTGAAGTAAGAAGAAAGGGGGAGGGAGAGCAGCCAGGACTGTGTGGGGAGGCCGGGGGAGGCATGTGTCTGCAGATGCTTCAGAAATAGAGCTTTGATTCATTTCTGTTATCTGTTAAAAATAGTAAACAGTCCTCCTTGCTGAAATGAAAGGTATTGAATAGCAGAACGGGATCATAGTTACTTTTTTTAGAGGACAGAAGGATATTTTTCTCTGCACATCAAAGTGCAGAGATGACAGTTTTGTTTCCAGTGTCCCTGCAGTAATGTTTTTCTCATCTGATACACTGAGACTTGCTCAATATCTCAGATTTTTGGATTTTATTTCATTTTTTTTCTTTTTGAGAGAGAGAGGTATTTCTCAGGTATTTTGTCTCTATGCCATAGAAGCAAATAATTTGAAAACCCTGTTTTAGTATTAGGCTGCCAATAGTTGTTACTAAACGTTTCAGTGAAAGTGTATTTGTGGGAAATAAATGAAGAACACGGAAGGTAAGAAATTTATAAAATCTGAAAAATCCCATGGGCTCCAGAAAACGTAAAATGAAGTAACTGTGAGACAGTTTTGCTGCTGTTTTACTTGTTAGTCGTATGAATGACCAAGGACTTTCAGTGTTTCATGTAACTTCAGGCAGCTACTAGAGGTAGCCAAAATGGACATCCAGCTGTCATGGTTCCCTCCAGAAGTATGAGGGCATCCCAAAGGGTGCAGTAGATCACCAGAGGCATGGATTGAGGGTGTTCATGGGCACCTCAGCAAACCAAAATTTGGTAGGATCTGGATTAAAGCATTTAAAAAACCAGGGTTTGTGTGAAGCTGGTTGAGATGCTCAGTCCTTGCTCTGCTCCTCTAATGGGGGCTTTTTTGGTGGGAGGTGAGAAGTACTACCTAAGCAAGCATTTTGAGAAGGAGGTGCTGCTCTCTGATTGCCTGTTTTAGAAACAGGCACCTAATTTTCTAGAGTGGTTAGAATATAGCCATGATACTCCACCAATTAAATACAATAGAGTTAAGTTGGAAAGAACTTTATTGTTTCATAGGCTGGTAATTTTGAGGATCTTTGGCTTGTGATCTAAACAAAATAATTTAATCTCAGTAGCTTGTGTAATCTTGAATGTGAAAAATGGAGGAAAATCAAAGAGCTTTCTAACAGATTTTTTGGTAGCCCAGCTCTTTCGGAAACACATACATTTTGGTTACAAAGGTGGCAGTTTTAGGCGAATGAGGTCTTTGCAACCTATAAATGATGTCTGGGACAGTGCTGGTGGGATGCTGAGGAATGCCTGGAGTAGCTGCTTCAGCAACTAGGTGAGGTCAGTAGGACAATACCCAGGCAAAGCTCTCAAGAGATGAAACACGATGCCTGCTTTCATTGCAGCAGACAAGATAGCTATCATGATTTAGACATACAGTTGCCACAGGAATGCCAGAAGTCTTGTCTGAAGGGAGGGTGAAAGAAACTGTCTTTCAGCATGGTAATTTTTCCCTCACCTTGAACTTTTTCAGCAGATGTTAATAAAGTTTTAATAATGCAAATATTTGTTAATAAAAAACCCCGACTGGGTACTTGGAAGCAAAATTATGTGAAAATATTTTCCTCACTATTCTTGCTTGCAGGTTTTAGAATTCAAATTATTACGGTGTTCAGGTTGCCAGGATAATTTGCAGTATTCCTTTAGTAATGCCGTAAAAATGTGTCCTTCAGATTTGTTAACTGAACCTAGGCTTCATAAACACAACTGGGGAGACAAAAGTGTGTTGTTTCAAAATGGGACAATATCAAACCATTCATTTTAAAGTTAGCAGAAAAAAATAGGGACATTCATGGTCGTCCATGTTTTGGTTTAAAGACCTATTTTCAGGAAGGAATATGAGAAAGGTGGACCAGCTGTCATGGTCAATACATACTGCAGGCAATATCCTGTGTGCTTGGATTAATGTGTTTCTTTTAGAGCTCCCTTCCTTAACAGTGTTGTCAACATTTTGGATGTATAGAAAGTATTAAAGGGAGAGTGTGTGCAGCTGGAAAGCTGCATGTCTATGATGCTGTAGCATTCTTCTAACCTCTAGCTGATGTAAATAAACGTATAGCTATGCTTTTTTTTACCATCAGTTTATTATCTGTGAGAGTCATTGAAAGCTTGAAGACTTTATTTTTCTTTAAAAGCATGGCTGTTTCCTGCAAATACTTCTTCAAAATTTGTTAGGATTTTCTCTACTGCCTGTGTTTTGTTTCAGCCTTACTAATAGCATTATTTAGCTTTGACATTCTAACTGTTTTAGAATAATGCTTTTAGAGCAAACTCTAAAAAAAAGTTTGTGTTTTTAATACATACTGATAGGAACCAGAACACTGAGACTGTACTTCATTATGCCAAACTTTATGTGCATTTCCTGTTAAAGTATAATATAATAATGTAAACGTCAGTTGCTTGACTTGGAGCATAAGCTGGTAAGGAGATTATTTAATGACAAAGTAATGTTAAAAAATAAGGAAGTTAGATTGCAGCATTCCACTTGTTTCATTTTATTGCTTGTCTGGCCTTTCATTGTGTTAAGAATATGGGATTCCTTAAATACATCTCTGAAGTTACTTTCTTCCTTCAAAAAGTGCAGTGACGTTGATTTCTGCAATTCCTTCATGTATTCTTGAGACTATAACCTTATAGTGGATCGTGATCTGTATCTCTGATGTATAATCAGCTCAAAATACAAAATGGAAGCTTCAAGTACATGCCTATAGATACATGCAATTATTAAAAAGCAAGGATCATGATTTACATTGACATAAATATGCATTCTGTGAAGTCCAGCTTCAGAATACCGGGCATTAACTTAACATTTGTGGGTTTATTTACACCTTTGAGTTTTCTTTTCCTTCAGCAGCTTGTTATAACCTTAAAAAAAAATTGAAATATTTCATAGCTGTGTGCCAACCAATACTTCGTTAGAGACCCACCTAAATCATTAGACCAGTAGAAAATGAACTTGTTGGCTTCTCAGTTTATCCTATTCTTGGTTCAAAAATTCTTGTGTTTCATAGCTGAAAGCTGAAAAGAGAGAATACAGCAACATTTGTAGGGTTTTGTGTGTGGCATGAGGGGGTGGACGAGCATGGCACAGGGTCAGTTACGTATGTTCAAGAGACAACATATAAAATTGTATTTACTATGCTAAACTACTCAGCATAAAAGCCTTGCAAGAGAGCTTGGGGTAAGAGTTTCATTTTCCCTGTGTCAGTTGATAGGAAATGGATGTTGTGTTAAAATGCTTCATAATGTCTTGGCAAGAGAAATATATCTTTCTATTATATGATTTTATGTATATAGTCTGCATACATGTGTCTACATTAACATATTATGTATTATGGTTATGAAGATTTCAATGTTATAGACTCTAATCACTGTATCTAAAAAAAGATCACTTGTTGCTTAGACTCGTACCAAGGGGTTTTGATGCCTCCTGGTAAAGAGGGAAGCACAAGCTTTTTGTTCCTTTATTTGTGAAAGTACAAGATTTACAAACATCATTTGTGTATTCAACCCTTCTATCTTCAGTAATCCATTTAGTTGAATGAGAAGTAATAACTTCTCATTCATTTGCAAGCTTTTACTCTTTGAAAAGTAATCAGTAGTAATGTCCAGCCTTCTATAATTAAAAAAAACCCCAAACATTAGCAATAGTACTAACAATTTTAGGGGCTGCTTCTTCACTTTTGTGTATTAATCCTGCTAATTTTTAATCTTAAAATCTGATTTCAGCCTCAGGCTGTTCTTTTGAGTTTTGTGACAGCACTGTATAGAATTGTGTTCTCACTTTCCAGTCTCTTTGGGTGAGTAGTGAGAATTAAGGATATCTGTTGTTCATCTGGGTGATCACTGGGGAGATTGTTTATAAGATTTTTCTAAGTTTATTTGTGTTTACTTGGGATCGCTCCAAAGATAGTATGCACGTCCTGTCTGTATGCCAATGTACCAATTTGCATGTCTGTGCCATGCCAGCATAGGATGTATTGTAGACTGCTTGAAATTGGTTTTGTAGTTCATCCTTTGTGAGCTCGTAATGTCAAACAAAAAAATGTCTAACTGCATCTATTTCAGTAAGTGTATTACCTTGAATGACATATTGCAAAGATACCTTAGGAGGCTGGCTCGCATTACCTGAAATTCAAGCTGATTATTAGATAGTGCAAAGGAAGTCAGGTTAAAGTATAACTTTAGCTGCTGCTGTAATAGTGTTTAACCCAGAAATACTTTCTGAAATCATAAACTCTTAATGCTTTTCCATGTTGTCTTTGTAGTTCTGCGTGTAGCATAATTTCTATAGCTTTCCTTTATCTCCTTTTTTGATTTTGGGACAGTGCTTTTAATTTTCTTAGTCTGCACATAGTATGAAATATGTATGTAATTATATTGAGTGTGTATGCGTATATGCACAGCATGTATTTAGAACATTGAAAATATTGCGCTACGCTAAGTAATACGAAAGGGAGCTTGAACATCAATTGAACTCTTTAAGACTAGATTTTTCTCTTCTATTACATACCGTTTCCTGTAAGTACTAACATGTAAAATGCCTTAGAACAGCTTGTGTATGTTTATGGATTATTATTTTTCCCCTCACTTGCAAATAGCACATAGCAAATTCAAACTGAGACCAGCGTGGCTATTCCCATGACTCTCCAGTTAGATATCGCACCCGACTGGCTGCTTCAGCTGGGGATGCAATACATTGTAGGCTGTGCTGGTTGTCCTTAGGTCCACAGAGTCATCTTTGGGCAGCTAAACAGTGCTGGAAAAGGCCCAAATTAAAATCTCCACCCTGAATGAAAGACAGAATGGATGAAAATAAACAGTTCTGGTTGTCAGCGAGACTGTCAAAACATTGTAGCTGTACGGGAGCTCTGCTTGTGCCCAGAGCAGCCCGCTCCCTTGATTTCTCTATTGTAATTTTCTCTGTTTCTTGCAGATGCTTTAAATATGATTTAGAGAGTGGAAGTGTTTCATCTGGTGTTCACTACTATCACTGGCATGTGATCTTTGGGCATTAATCTCTAGGGGAGAGGGGTTGTTTGTGCACCATGGGTCTGAGTGGATGGGAGCTCTCGGTCTCTCCTGGCATGGATCTGACCTCAAGTGTTTCACTTTCTGGGGGTAGGAGCAAATAACTTGTAGAAAATGGTATTGATACCACCTTCCGCTTCAAGGAGCACTTCTGTAATGACTGAGCCAACCTTATTCAAGAAAATAAGGGAAATAAGTGCAGCCAGTTGTTGGTCAGACATAATGCTCTGCTAAAGCAAGGAAACGAATGGCAGAGAAATGACTGCTTATTTCTGTTTCCAGACGGGTCACTGGTCACAGTGGAAGACAAAATTCATGCAGTCTTTCCACAAAATTAATAGCAAATTTGAGAATTATTGCACATTCAAGGTTTTATTAAGAGGAGATCTTTCCATTAATGTTTTCTATTACTTTAAAATCAAATCCCTTGATTTCAAAGTCTTTCAGGCTGTGTACTATTATTCTAGCAGGATGTTTTAAACAACCCTAATTGGGACTTTATTACTGTTGCCTTGGTGCCAAAATGATGATGCTCAAGCATCCAAGGAATTCTAAATATTGGAGTGGGGACAGTTCTTAAGAACTGCATACTCTTGCCATGATTTTCTGTAGCAGCAGAAATTCCCTGGGATTTACATAACTGTCATGAATATTTGCATAAAATCTCTACTGAAATCTGACATTAGCTAGCTTTTAAAATAAATGCAGAAATACCCTCTTATTTACAAAAGAGACAGGGTGGTTGGTAAATTCTCTGCAGCATTACAGAAAGGCATTGGAATAGGACTGCTGGATATTTAATTTGTTTAATGCACAATTTTCGCTGTTAATAGCTTTGACAGAACTAAAAGGTTTGCTTATGCAAAAGGCAACAATTAATTAACAAGATGAATTTTTAAATACCAATTTTCTCTCCAGACTGTGTATGTACATAAGTGGTTGTGTCTGGAAAAAAGTGTTTGTATACTTACGCCCATTTTTACAAAGTAACAGTGATTTTAAGATGATAAGAATTCAGGGGTATAATTTAGCTTTAAATAGTTCTCCTATATGAAAACGCGGTTGATGTATTCTTTGGTACCACTTGTAGAAAGAGTACTGCTTAGGAGAAGAGGACTGAAAATTCAGCTGGCTTTGTTGTCTAGGGACTCTTTATGTTTGATTAAAAGCCCTGCCTGGGAGCTGATGGCAGGATGGAGGGAACCTGCAGCCCTGCTGTGAAACTGCACCTGCTGGATTTCCAGCCCTTTGGTTTTGCCCATTGCCGGCAGCTTTATCATAGAGATGATTCCAGCATCTAACAGCTTCCACAGCTCCTGTGATTTGCCTGTCTTCTTGTGTCATGCTTTGCCAGTTTGCTTTGGAAATGTGCCTGCTGCTGCATGTGCAAGATGACTGCAAATCATTCTCGTCCATGTCTCAGTAGAAACCAGGAAGCTAAGAGAAGTGTTTTATAAGAACTTGAATATTTTTCACATGCGTTAAATATTCAAGCTGAGTGAAGTAACCATTTACGTGGCTCTCCTAGCTGTAATAGGGTTGCACATAGATAGCACCCAATATTGCTGACCCAGTAGAGACAGTTGTTGGTAACTTCTTACATTTTTATGACGCATTGTTAAAAGAAATAGTGTTACTTTTTAAAACAGTGCTCTGATGGAGCTTCTGCTTAACACAAATAAATTACCATCTTGTGTTAGCCGTAGGTGCAGAACAGGATGATCTTGAACTCGGAGAGCAACTGCTGATCAAAAACTGATTTCCAAACTTGCTTCTGAGCTGTGCTTGTATCCTGACACTTGAGAAGGGGGTTGCTTTGTCAGCGTGGCTGCAAGTCTGAATGCCTTGTTTATTTAGTAACCACTAACCTATTTAACGTTCATAATACTCAAATGAAATGTGTGCATGCCTCTTCTTCTCACTTAACCTCTGTCTGCATATGGTACCTTCTACTGCTGGGGCTGTAATGTTTTCTTTTGAGGATAAAGTACCTCAATCCAGTCATCACACCTTGCAAGTTTGATTTTTGAAGCCTGGAATTGCCTAGAGCACCTCTTCTTCTACAGTTATATTCCTCACAGTGATATCATGGCAGTAACTTTTAAGAAAAATGGGGGTACTCAATGCATAATTCCACTAGCAATTGCTTCTGTTGGAAACTGTCCCAAGCATTAGAAAACTTGTGTAAGAAAAATATATCTTTATATACAGGAGTGATTGAACAAATGTTATTTGGATCCATCTCAGGGTGGTTGGTTTCACAGACACTTGTGAGATGCTTGGGTAGTGCCAAACTGTTAGACTGCCTGGATCTTCTCACTCGGTCTCTCCTCCATCTTGTGAAATCTCATTTTTTCTGTAGTACAGATTGTCAGACTTTTTGGTTGATGCAGCTGTTGAGGGCCTCCATAATCAGCAAAGTGGTTTTTGAGGAATCAGAAATATTTGTGTGAAGCTTGCAGAGAAAATCTCCATCTTTTAAGGGTTGCAGAAGTGAATTAATAAATCCCTTAAAGGTTTACTAGTACATCTTAGTGAAGGCCTGGTCCTGCCCAGTCTTGCAGGCTAGGCTCTCCATCAGCTGCCTGGTGTGTTATTAGCGATGCTCAGGCAGAAAAGGATAGACCCAACCAAGGCACCTGCCTGAGCAGGCAGGGCTTCTTGGTAGAGGCTTCCAGCCCCTTCAGGCATCGCATCACACTTTTGTTGTACTACTGCTGCCGGCAGACTGTTTCTGGTTATCATCTGTTGTTTGTTAAGAGCTTTTTTGTAATTTGGCCCCTGTTTGTTATTGAAAATAAAGATTTATTTTTGATTTTTTTTTAAAATTGAATTTTTTATTTGTAAAA
>JAVHNF010029461.1:22854-34310 GCA_034783455.1 Micropsitta finschii | reverse complement strand
GACCACAACTCTTTGAGTGCAGCCATCCAGCCAGTTCTTTATCCACCGAGTGGTCCACCCATCAAATTGATGTCTCTTCAATAATAAACCAATGTTTATCAGACTGTAGGCTAGCTGGAGTGGCAGAAGCACTGAGGTGGGTGCCCAGAGCTGTGCAGATACAGCATGCTGAGTGCTAGGATGCTTCCTCTCCACTGCCTGCAAGTTTGGTGATTATTCCCCAGCCCTCTCTGGTACCATTCTCATCACAGCTTAATCTGAGTGGGGTTTGGGGTCAATCTGAAGGCTTGAACAGGAGCCGTATCTGAGCTACGGCACACAAATGGAGGATTTCTGCTGTGAGAAAGGCAACCAAATGAATAAATGAAAAGGGAAAGATGGATGAGCTGTGAGCTGACAGCTTTGTGACTGGTTTTGACTTACTTTTTTGTGGTCTAAAGCCAAATGCCTCATAAATTCTGAAGACATCAAAACTGCAACAAACACAACGGAAACCATCCTAGGATTGCTGGAAAATAGAAAGAGCAGGGACTGTAACTAGAAGAGAACTGACAGCGAAAGGGAATGAGTTCTCTCCTCAATGTGGTAATTTTGTATATTTACTCCAGTTTTGACACTGCAGATTGAATTGGCACATTGACACAACTGTGGGCTTTCAGCGTCACACAGTGACTGTCCTCTAACCTATTATGGGCCTAGGGATGAAACCAGTTTCACAGTTTATGGTTCTGGGGTATTTTAGTGGCTGATCTGGGATCCTCAAATATCTAGCTCAGTCTCTGTCAGCCTTGGGGCACATGAGACACAGCAACACCAGCCACTAAGCAGCGTGCTGGTCATGGGGACTGTTTTGCTCGCTTGGTAGACAGGAGGGCTGCGGGCCTTTTGTGGGGAGGAGAACATCAAACGAGAGCAGCCTTGTTGGGTCTGATCTGAGCCATGTTTCTTACAGCAGCCCAAAATAGGATGAGCCACATGAATGTGTCAAAGAATATGTAGGAGTCCTGAACTTGGGTTACTATTGTTGTGCCTCCGTGCCCGCACTGCAGCTATCTCCCATGAGTCTGCCCTAGTCCTCTTTAATCCACGGAAGCACCTGGAACATCCTCTGGCAGGACTCAGCTTAACTCTCTATTAAGGTTATTTAGCGACAAGCTGGGGAAAGAATTAGGAAATGAAGTATGGCAACAGTCCTCCAGCTGCACCTTGGTATCAGATGTAACACACTGACCAACAAACCTCCTCTCCAGGGTACATGCGAGCGGGAGCTGCTGACCATCCAGTGGCAGCAACTCAATGTGCAATTGCGAGTGGCAATTTTCCGGCTGCCACAATTCCTTTTGCTGTTTCCTCAGGAGAGACACAGGGCAGCTGACACACAGTGAAGCATTCCAGAGAAGTACCAGCTTTTCAGATATACAACTCTGTAACGTGCATTAGAAGCTTTGGAGTGGATTGCCAGGAGCCCCGCACTTGGAAGTCTGGCATCCCCAGCAGGACAAATTGCCTTCCCAGAACTGGAGATGCCTGAAGATTCGGTACATCTATTACACAACTCCAACAGCTCACACTGATGTTTATGTACGCATTTTTGTGCAGCAAGAGCAGGCTGGGTCGAAAGCTTCCTTCCTCTTCTCTATGGGTGGAACTGGTCTGTACTGGCTTGTTCAGATGGGCAAACTCACAAGTGCTGGCCCATTATGCACTTTCTGTATTTGTAGATGAGGCAGGCTGTAGGTCAGTCATCTGAATCCTTCCTACAGTTATCTCAGGCTTATTGTTTTTACACACGTATGTCAAACAAGCAGGAATTACAAAATATTTGACTTCTTGCCCTAAATCATGCAGTCCTGTGGTACATCTGGGTGCAAGACAAGCAGGTTGTGGTTCCTTTACAGGGCTTCTTCCTCCCTTTCCAGCCCCACTTCCCATCCTTCTGCAGTTCACGTACCTCATCTGTGTATGCCAGCACTGCATTCTGTCAGCATTCATCAACCCCCTAATCAGAATATGCTCTATCTTTATACAATTCATTTCGCTGAGTAATTTTAGATATTAGAAACCTGCTTCAGATTCAGCTGGGAAGGTGCCACGTTTCCTCATGCAGAGAAGCAGCTGGAGACTCACCTGAGAGTAGAAATGAAACAAGGGCAGAGACCTGGCTTAAACGGTCTGAGCCATCTTCCTCAGCAGCAATGGCAGAGACAGGGAACCTTCTCCAGTGCTGCAGCAGCTGTTTCATGCACAAATACTGCTGTGGGAACATGCCTGAGGGTATGTAACATTCACTGTTGCCTTCGTACTTTACAAGCTCCCCTGCTCAGCCATCTGTAGCTGTACAGCATTATCTGCTTTCAGGCACTGTATTAAAAATGTAATGACCATAATTTTTTAGAAGCCATCTTTATGACAGTAAATTAAATGGTGCCAGGACACGAGCCCAGAGTGGAAGTTTGCCCGTCTGTCCTGTCAGTTTGTTAGGATGGGCCACAGCTTTCTTCTGGCCAGGCTGACAGCTTTCCCTGGCAGGGTCTGGGAGCTGGTGCGGGATGCACTCGGTAGGCAGCCTGGATGCACTACCATGGTTTGGGAGATAAGACAGTCCGATAGTGCACGCAGGCCACCTCTGTAAGAAACACAACTGATTAATTCTGAAATCTCTCTCTAGTTCTCCTGGCCACAGCACTGAATCTGACCCATCTGATAGCATTGCTTCTCCTCTTTGCTTCTTTTTGTTTTGCTTCTTCCTTGTCTTCTGCCCCTTCCTTCCTGGGTAAAGAAGTAACCTTTCTCTAAGGATAAAAAAATCGTTACACTCTGCAAGGCAGAATAAATCTTTAGGGCTTTCAGCTATACAAACCTAATTTGGCAGATTTTTTTCCCCCTCCCCATCTCTCTTAATGGATCTCTTATGCATTTATAATGTACTCAGCATCATGGTAGCTAGGGACCTTATACACAATTTATAAAGCAAACATTTTTCTGCAAGAAGTTTCTGCTTCTTTTCTGGCTATTGTCAATCTCTGAATCAGGCTGTTCTCTGACTTGCACATGAAGCCAAGCTGTTTTACACTCCCGACACAGGCTGCCTTACAGTATCCTGGCTTTGCACTTGTGAGATGGCAAAGTCAGGTTCACGATGATTTATTTTAGCAGCTATTAACTACAGGCCTGCCTGTAATCAACAGAGCTGGCTGCATTTCTCCATCAGCTTCAGCACTGGCATGAGTCAGCACTGACAGTTCCCTAGCTTCGTGCAGTGGTGTCTGAGGTAAGAGCTCAGAACGTTTCACTACACCATGAAGCTGCAATAAAATTACTACATAGAGAATGTAACTCAGTGCTGACAAGGAGTGGCAGCCTTGCCCCATACTTTCCCTACACAGTGTCCGTAAACAGGATGTCCTTGTCTTGTTCTACTGCTGGCTGTTGAGTGGGTGGAGAGAGCATGCAACTTCTAAACTGCCCAGGTCCTTCTCCCTGCTGCCCCGAGAGCCTGGGTGAGCTACTTTTGAGTTTTGGGAAATATCCAAGAGAGCACAACCAGGCAAGCAAGTTAGAGTGTAGGAGGGCCATAAGCAGGAGGCACCTTATCTGAGTACTTTCACTGTAACAGAAGAACATAGAAGAACATAGCCCCAACAGCAACAGGAGGTCAGCTATCAGCTCCAGTCAGGAATATCAGGACAGTGAACATGTGCTTTATGTACATGCTAAGAATTTGCAATGCTGCGAGTTCCCTCCTAGGAAGTCAGCAATACATTAGGTTATAACTTCAAGTTGACAAATTATTTACACAACTGAAATAGCTGATTTGTGGGGTTTAAGGAATATTATCATAGTTATAGTACTATCTATGCTGCCCTCCCCTTTTCATTCTTTACAAACACAGCCCCCTACCTTCAAAAACTGGACAAATTAATCTTATATATCCTAAGGGATGTATAATATGCCCTAAAGGCAGAGCATCACAATTATCTTGCTGTTTACTAGGGCCAGCCATAAGCTGCACTGCTCTGAATATCAACTGTCTATATAATTTAATTATATTTAGATATTATTTCTTCCTTACAGTACAGGAATAAATAGCAGCAAACCGTAGAACAGACTTCTTAACCCTCAAATGTTCTTTATTTTAATAGTAGAATATTTGCATTTAGGCGTAGTTAAATAGGTGTAAACTGCATTTTGGAGTGATCAAGAATGAGGTTTCACATCATATTTATAGCTGCCTAAGTAACAGCTGCTATTAGGGGCCATCGCACTGTGTAACTCTTCCCCAGCCAAGGGCGTTTGCTCCTACCACTTCCCTTCTGTTAAAACTAGTGGTTAGGTGATCACAGTGAGTCAGTTCAGGTGGCTGATTTACTAGAAAACTAAAGTGTGTGTGTGTGTAATTGTTTTCTATTGTATAAGGTAGTTGCTTGTAGCAGCCCGTAGTGGTGACAAGGGAGGAGGAAAGAACAAAGTCGCTCCTTTCAGCAGCATCAGCAGCTTTTAAGTTCTACTTAAATGTAAAGTTAAAACATATCTACAGAAAGTGCTGTTTGGTCTTTTCCCATATGAGAACTGACCTGCTAAGAGCAAGATACACTCACAAAACCTGCTAACACACTATCCTGGCCTGGAAAGCTTGCCATTATTAAGAACAAGACAAAATGGAAATAAAAGTCTACAAAAAAGATTTGAGAAACAATTATGTCTACACAGGTTTCATAGAAGGAAAGACTTATTCACCATCTAAAGACTTGCTACAATGTTAAATCTATTAAAACAAACCGATTAGCATTGTAGATAATGCAGTTACATTTTCCTACATCTATGCCAATAAAAAATATTGGTGTTTTCAATACACATACCATGAGTAAAATAATAAGCATATTTTCTTAAGCAAATGAAACATTCCAAGAAATATCCACTTCAAAGGGAGTGCCTCTTTCTTACCCAGACATCTGTACTTATTATATCCAGATATAATTCCAGATACTGGAATGCAGTTTTACAACTTCTATTTTGTCATAATAGTTCACATGATACTTGATTTCGAAAAGATCAAAATGCGTGTTGTTTTACCTGATTCTGTATAGGGTGTGATTATAGGATATTCTAATTGTAAGCAAGCCTCTGAAAGATGGCAATATTAAACCAGTTTTGGTTAAAGAAATCAAATAGCTCAGCAGCCTTGTTTTCTCTAAGAATCAAAAGCAGCCTCTTTTTAAGGAATGTGAAGGTATATTTCTTATTTAAAAGTAGGTTTGACACTCAATTTGTCAAGGGTATATAAATATGACAGAAAAGCCTTTTTCCCCTATGCCTTGTTAATGAACGAAGTGACTGCAAGTGATATCAGTTAACAGCTAGGTCCTAGAACTCTGAGAGGAATATTAAATAGCAGTTTGCTCTTCTCTTGTTTTTCCACAGTACTCTCTCTTCAATGCTTTCTTGTCATCTGGGCCTCTTCATCTCATCTCTTAAGGGCGAGCAAAAGACAGTAAGATAAGCAGCAACTATACAGCAATTAAATGAAGCATATTATCTTTCAGTAAGATGCTGTTTATGCAGAATAACACAGAAGATATTTGAACACTGAGAGAAAGATGATGCTCCCAAGCACTAACAAAGACTCAGACTGAAATTTCCCTCAAGTATTTTTGGGCATACTGAAATGCTGCAGCAGCTCAAGATAATGAATGCTTTTGTGAAACCAGTTACAATTATGTACTCCTGAAGACAGCATACAGACTTACTTTGGTAAACAGGAAAAACACACCTAATTTAACTAAAAAAAATTAATTAGTTTGTCTGTCTTAATACACCAACTTTCTTGCTTCTTTTAAGTAACTAAATACAGCGGGTTTGGATTTTTTTTTCTTGTATAAAGCTTAGTTATGCTTTATTATTAATTTTAGCCATATATAAACTGATTCAATTATAACAATAAACCGAATGTGTCAGTATAAGCAACCACTGTACATTTAGGTACTCTTTTATCTTTGCAGCAAACAACCCAAAGAACCACCACAGCTGTACTAAAAATGAAGATGCTTGTTATAAACAAAATTAAAAGGAACATGTATGCACATTAAGTCCTCACAAGCGGTATGAAGACAAACAGAGAACACTATCCTGAAGGCACAAAATCATCATTCTAGAAAGACTTGAAAAAGGGCAAAAGGAAGCTCACAACAGCACTTGACAGTGTAATGGTGTTTAGTCTATCAAAACTGATAACATATGCCTTTTCAAATTCATGAGGTGCAGGAAGTCTGTCTGAAGAAAAACAGGCCATGCAATTGCATTATTTTTTTCTCTCCTGTGTTCAGTGTCAAAGATGTAGGCAAATTTCCCACACTATCCCATTTCTGCGGCACCCATCGGAGAAGTTGCTTCAAACTGTTGGAAGGTGCTGCAGTTTCAACAGGATCAGATGATGCTCCAGAGGAACCCAGAGAAATATGTGAGCTACTAATACTGTTGTGTGAGCTCTCACTGGAAATTGCTCTGGTGCTAAAGAAGGGCCAGTAGCAAACACTATTATAATGTCTTGAAAAGGTTCTAGGGAACAATAAGGCAGCAATCAGAACCCTTGGTAAATTCACATCATGCTTCTCACCAGCAGGCATGTGGTAACATGATCTAGTGCAAAGATTTCCTGAAGCCTCTTAGCTAATGATTTTAGGGAAACTAAGCAAACATGAGATACAAGGTAAAAGACAAGAAACAGAGAGTAGAAGTAAACAGTTCATTTTCACTGGGGAGAAAAACTGCCACAGAATCCTTCATGACCTGTGCTAGTGAACTTATTGAATCGATTTGAAAAAGATGGTATGCAGAGAGGTAAAAAAAAAAAATCAGTAACCATTCATTGCTGCTGCATAAATAGCTGCAGGAGCTTAAGAAAATGAAGATGTGTAACAGCAACACACAAAATTCAACATCTTCCCTAGGCATATTCTCTTGACTACAGCTGGAAGCAGGATGCTGGGAGAGGGGAGGTTGAACCTCTGGCCTGATCCTGTGCAGCCGTTCTAATGTTTTTATATGCTTTCATTGATCATTTAAAAACCAGGCTCGACATTCTGTGATACTAAAGTGACTAAAAACTCAAAGAGAGGGAGTTGAGAAGTTCCCCGTAAAATATTAAGGGCCACAACCACAAGATAAATGAATTTTTTTCCCAAATCAAACAATTTATGAAGCATAATGTGAAGTATGGCAAAGTCAGCTCAGGATTTTACAGTGAGTACTATCTGTTCTAAGAAGGAAGAAATTAAAGCTGCATACAATAGACTTCCTGCTGGGAAGGTGAGAGGGGAGGGAAACTCAGCATCCCAAAGGATGCACTGGTAACAACTCGAAATCAAGAGATGTGAGTCATCAAAGCTGCAAAGCTGTTGGAGAAAATCCAAGTAGCCAGACTTAAAATAGGGCAGAAGGGAAGTGATGTGAGACAGAAATAAAAAGAAAGAACAAGAAGACACAGGGATCCTTTAAAACAAGAACAGAAAACTTGTGAGAGAGCTGGCTGGAGCTGAAAAGTCCCGGAGGTATCCACACCACCAGCCTTTTAGGCAGGCGCACTTTTTTGTGGGCCTCAAAAGAGGCAATCACCCATTATCTCATAACCAGCACTCCCTACCACCAGTGCTTACACTGTGTGGGAATGTGCAACCGGGCAGGGAGCTACATTCAGAAGTGATTCCTCTATAAACTAATGCTTTATGGCAATCAGGCTTATATAGTTTTAGGATCTGAGGACTGGACTTTGAGGATGAGGTGTGGCTCTACAGCTTCCACCTTCATCCAGACACCTGGAATATAGGTTAAAGATGTGTGTCGTGGTTTAAACCCTGTTGTCAAGTCAAGACACACAGTCCACTCCCCCCACTCACACACTCCCGAAGGGACAGGGAGGAGAATCAAAAGAATGTGACTCCCACAGGTTGAGATAAGAACAGCCCAGTAACTAAGGTATAACACAAATCACTACTGCTACCACCAACAATAATAATGATAAGTGAAATAACAAGGGAAGAGAGTATGATACCACCTGTCAGAAAAACAGCCAGACCAAGCAGTGAGCCAGCCCTTCCGGGTAACTCCCAGTTACATCCTGGACATGACGTGCTGTGGTATAGAATACCTCTTTGGTTAGTTTGGGTCAAGTGTCTTGTCGCTGCTTTCTCCCAGATTCCTCTCCTCCCTCGCAGAGCATGAGACTCACAAAGTCCTTGGTTAGACTAAACATTTGAGCAGTAACTAAAACCATTGGTATTATCAGCACTGTTCCCAGGCTGAAAGTCAAAACCACAGCGCTGCACCAGCTACCAAGGAGAAAAAATGATTGTTACTGCTGAACCCAGGACATGTGGAAACCCGACAGAGGGGAAAGAAAGGCAGCTAAGAAGGAACCTTAAAATATAATGTGTAATTGTGGTGTACATTTTTATTTTGCTTTGGTTAATTTCTTCCAGCTCTGTAATTGTTGCCTACCTACAACAAAGATGTGCTTCATTTGACCCACAAACTTGTCTAGTGCTAGCAGACCTAGGTGATGCTAAGAAATAAGGCACACTTTCTTAGCCGTAAGTTTGCGTACAATACACATCCAGGCATTGCTAGTAAACCCATACCCTACAATCTAACAGAGAGATGAAGAGTTTTTCTTCTGAATTATGAAAGCTTGCGTGTATAACATTGTACGGTGAAAGGCTCCCTCAAGTACATGCATACCTGTGTTTCTCCTGCAAAGCTCAAGTGGTAGAGCAGTATCTCACAGCCCTGGACAGGCCCTTAGTCACCTCATTATTTACAGTTTTGTTATTATCAACTGCAAACTAAGACAGTACCTGATTATGCTTTATGTGATGTACTCTGGGCTCAAATTATGAGTCTCCCTATTTTTCCCCCTGAAATAAAAGCCCTCCAAGGGTGCAGCAGAAAAGACATGTATTTAGCACTTAGGAAAGGAATGGTAAGGAGCTGCCTTCTTTCTTTAGTCATGGCTGTGATCGCTTTGCTTCTCTTCAGTCCTGATGTCACTAAGGAAGGGTGGGTTAATGTTTTCAATGACACAGATAGATAACAACAGGTAAACTGCCTGCCTGTGCCCAAGTTCAGCTGCTGAGGCAGTCTGAAGCACTAACAACTATTCCCTGATGCTGTAGCTTCTCTCCTACAGAAACAGCAGCTCCAATCAGCGCAGGTGGGAGGCACTCAGGGAAAAAGGCAGCACATAGACTTTTTTCCTGATGCCTCTAAGCAGAGAAGGTGGTGAACTGGCTGCAGCTTCCAGTCTGTCATTTGGGTCACACTGCTTGCATTCAAGGGGAACATTTCAGACAGGTAAAGTGGATGTGGAAGAAGAAAAACAGAAAACGAACTACATCTTCTTGCCATGGGCTGCCAAAGAAAACTGCCTTAATATTTATAAAATATTTAATTTTCCTGGTAGTATTAATCTCAATAATCTAAGGAATAAAATTGCCAGATATTGTAACAATTTACAAATCACTTTTCCAGACTTTCCTTATCAGCTCCCAACAGTTAGACCCTCCTATTGAGAATCCATCTTGTGGTCCCTCATTTTCTGTAGCATTCTTTAACAAACTGTAAAACCATCAAAGACTTTTTGAGCTTTACAAGCAGGCATACTTTTGTGTGGCCCTCAAAAGAGGCTATCACCCATTATAACCAGCACTCCCTGCCACAAGTGCTTACACTGTGTGGGAATGTGCAGCTTTGCAGGGAGCTAAAGTCAGAAGCTCCCTGGTTTTGTTCATTGGTTTTCCTGGTTTCCTCAACTAAGTTGATACACTAAAACTCTCAATAAACAGGCAGACCAAAAAAAAAAATTAACTGCTTACATACAATTAATGAGGACCTTCATTAATAAGAATTTGGGATATGGTTTCACATCACTTTAAACATCATCTAAGCTGCAGCACTCGTACCATGCCCACTGTAGCCCAGATGCCTGCTCACACTTCGTTCACCAGTGCTTCCACAGTGGTACAGGAGGATGGCTCATCTGGAGACTGAGCTGCTTTCTGATTGATGTGAAGCTTCCAGTGGCTAACGCTGGAAGTTAACCACTGGTACCGGGGGAGGCCACTCTTTGGTTCACCACGGAACAGTATTCTTACACTTTCTAGAGTTAAAAACTGCTTTTTTTTTCCTATTGTGGCAAAGAGGAGATTTTTCAGCCCTGATGTCTTGTTATACAACTATAAAGCGTTGTGTGCCGTTTCCAAAAAGGAAAAGGGTGTGGTTGTGGTTAAGGTTTCAGAAACATCTAATTAGAGTTGAAGGAAAGCTGAAGCATTCAGGCAAAAATATAGAAGGTTAACCACTTGGAGCCCTAGAGAACAGTAACAGCAGATAGAAGAAACAAGCACTCAGTAAAAAGCATTTGATTTGCCTGAGAAGCGAAGCTGCATCAAGTTCCTGCCTCCATTTGCCAGCTCTCCGCTTTGTGCAAAACCTCTGTTAACACAAAATGCACAAGCAGCACCGGGACCAAAACCCGGACACGAGCACTCGTTCGGTCTGTCCCTCTCAGGGCACGCCATCCCCAGCGAGCGCGAGGAGCCCCGTCCCGTTCTCTCCCCTCCGTCCCGTACTCCTGCCCGCTCGGAGGACGGGCAGCCAAGCCGACGGCAGCCTCCCGCCCAGCCCGAGCAGAGACATTCCCCTCACGCTCAGCCGACCACAGCCAGGCTCTGGCGCGACCACGTCAACATCAACTGAAAGACAACACATGACCCCTACAGCCAACCCCAAGCGCGCCGGACGAGTTAAAGTGAGACCCCGAGCGCCATCCGCCCCGCCCCTCGGCTTCCGGGGGGGGGGAGGAAAGGCGGAGCCAGCCTCGTTACCACCCTGCAGAGCATATATAAAGGAGGCGAGCGCTCTCTCGCCCTCTGTTCCTGCGAAACACCTGTGGTGGTGGGTGAGGTGGTGCTGGAGAGGCGGTTGGGGCTGTGATTTGCGCCGCTTCCGGAACGGGGCAGGGGTGTACCTGCGCTTCTTTTTTATGGTGTGCTGCTGGGGAGGTCTGCCTACGGCGCCGCTCGCCTAGTGCTTGAGGCTGGAGTTGGCGGACGAGGCGCGCACATTGGAGCCGCGGGCGCGGCCAGGTGCAGGCCAGCGGCGGGGCTGCACCGCGGTGTATGGCTCCCCGTTGCAGACCCCGTCGCAGCGGAGAGTGGGTGGAGGAATGGACTACATGTCCCAGCACACCGCGCGTCTCCGCGAGGAGGGAGGCGGTAGCGTAGTATGGCCGGTTTCAGCTGCAGGAAGCGGTGTTCTGCGGCGCAGGGCACGCTGGGGCTGGTAGTTCGCGGCAGCGGCCGCGAGGGCGGCGGCCCAGCACGCGGCGGGCAGGGCTGCCCTCACGCGAAGCCCCGCCGGCCGAGCAGCCCGTCCGGGCGCGCCGCGAGCAGGATGAGGAGCAG
>JAVHNF010029450.1:0-12750 GCA_034783455.1 Micropsitta finschii | reverse complement strand
TCAGTGTGTTAGCAGCAGGTTTGGTGCTGCCAGGTCTTCTGGAAGTCTCTTTGTTAAGCCTCAACCTCCTTGGCTTGGCTGCCTCCATCAGTCCTTGTGGTCCAGTCAGCCACTGCTGTATTGGTGGCTTTTGGAAAGTATGGAGAAAAAGGTCCAGTCACTGCTCAGTTGCTGGCTCTGTGTGTGTAAAGCATGTGCACTTAGATGTCAGGGTATCCTGAGCATGTGTGTGTGCTTGCTGCAGTGCTGTTCCCTCTTTGGTGAGAGGTCAGTGGAGGTGCCTGTTTACTGGCTGTAAGAGAGCTGGAAGTATGGTGTGGGAGCAGGGGGCTCATGCATGTGTAAGAAGCACAGTGCAAAAGCAGGAGCATGGTTGGCATGGCCCAGGAGGCTGTAGTGACTCCTTACTAGACAGCACTGCAGGTCTTTTCCAGTCAGCAGTATGGGCTCATCCACAGCTCAGGAGCGTGTGTCTGTCCTGGGGGAAGCAGGCTTGTGATGAGGAGGGAAGAAAGTGAATTTAAATCCTCTTTTGATCCTTTTTGAAGTGCATCTCCTGCAGTGCAAAATCCCGCGCAGCCAACACATGCAGTAGGCAGGAGAAGCACTGCCTTTCTGACCTCTGCAGCAGTCTCCTGTGGCTGAATGGGATTTGATCGTATAGTCCCAGTGGAATGTAGCCCCCCTGATTTGAAGACACCGTGTGGTGTCCAGTAAAGCGAGTTAGACCTGCCAGCCGTCACAGCCAGATGCGTGGCTCCAGCATGGCGGTGGGTTGGGGTGGGAATGCTGCCCCACTTCTGCCCTCACTCTGGCTGTGGGATTTTTGGCTCTGAGGACGCTGCACTTGCCCGCTATTCTTCCCTGGATAAATGCGTGAGGCAGCGGTGTTGGGGGGGAGGTGGGGGGTTATGAATAATGGTGATGGTAGGAGGGGTTTGTTCCAGTCTGGACTGGTCCAGTCTAGTTCTTTCCTTCCTGTCACCGTACGAACAATGCTGCTGCTGCCGTGCCTGACGCTTGCGACACGGCAGCCCCCCTCCCCGTGTGCTTCAGGCTGTGGTGAGCTCCTGCCCTGCCTGCCGTAGGCTGTCCTGCTGCCCCATCCCTCCCGCAGGGCCTTCGTTTCGGGGGGAAGCTGGTTAAGTCCCAGAAAAAGAGGGGTCTTGACAGGACTTTGGGAGGGAGACGGTGTTGTTTGGGAATGTTTCTCCCATGGGGACAGTCTTATCAGAGGCAAGAGGTGGGCTTACTGCCTTTCAGCACGGCAGCCTGCCCCCCAGGCAGACTTGTGTCTCTGAGCTGGAAGGCTGGTGCAGGTGTGTGTTTGCAGCAATGCTGTGCTGTATGGTCTGGAAATGATTCAATCTCTCTAATTATAGGGAAGACAGAATGCTCTGAGAAGGAATTAAGACTGTCCCTTCCTGAAAGGGAGGCTTAATTGTGTAATGGACTAATTTGGCTGTAATGGCATATTTCAGTTCAAAATACTGTTGATGTAGCACAGGAACGATTGTGTGGTTGATAGGAGAATTCCTCAGGGACCTGTGCTTCCTTCAGGACCTGCTTTCCCTTGGTGACCCCCTTGCCTTAACTCCCTGGCCACTATTTGGAAAAGGCCTATTGTAACAAAAGAATAGCTGGAATTTTTGAGCACCAGAGTAACTTTGGTGCCTCCAAGTCTGTAGGTTGGTGTAAATGTGCAAGGTCATAATATTGCTAGATTTTTAGGGTTTGGTTCATGAATATTTCAATCTCGGGTCACTAAAGTGTCTCCTCAGAAACAGAAAGATACAGTGGATGAGTTTCTCAAAGGAAATGAATCAGTGCCAAGTTTTGCAGGTCAGTCTGCATCAGACATGGGGAGCTGAGTGAGCCTAGCCCTGACTGGCAGTCCTAGGGCTTGCTGCAGGATGCAGTTGGTCTGGCAAAACTGTATGCTGTGGGTGACTGGGTGGTTATTTTCTTCCTCAGAGGACTGTTACTATTCATGTATGAAGTACAGCATGTCTGGTCGAGCTGCTGTCAGACTTGAGGCACCTGCTAGTAGAGTATACTACTAGATGATACATACATACATATAGGTGTCACTGGAGTATTAAAAGGCAAAGCTGCCTTGTCCATTATTCCTGCAACTCAGAGGTCACTGTTTAGCAAGAATGCTTTCATAACTAATTCAAGTCCCTTAAGGAATGAACACTTCATTGTGGCCACTCACATAAGCTATTTTTCTCAGACTAGGTTTGTCCGTACAGGTTATGGACATCTAACACACTTCTGCTTAAAATGGTACTTCTGCTCTGTTGCAGTACAGCAAACCAGCTCTTTGTGCTGGTTATAAAGCAGAGTAAAATTACTGTGATTAGAAAGGCTCAAATCGTACAGTTTTCCTCTCTGAATATTTAATATTGGCAAATCTACAAGAAAGAAGGCAGTCAGACTATTTTGTATACATTTATGTAGCTCCTTCAGATAAATAGTTCTTGTTTAAAAGAAATTCTGAAGGGCAGTTACAACTCAGCACAGCTCATAGTTGACAGTTGCTACAGAAAATGATCAGATTTCATTCCAGCTCCACAGGAACTTTCACTGCATACTTCCTTCTTGGGACATGTGAGAATATTTACTGGAATGTACTGCAGGTGGTATTTGTCTCAAGCATGGCTTTTTAAGTTTTCATACTAAAGGTCATGCACTCTCCCTAAAAGCACCTATTTTTAACAACTTGTTTTGCTGGGGAGGTAAACTTAATTCACAATCACTGGAAATTGGCATGAGTTCTTGCATTTAATCAGAATAGCACTAGAAAATAGTGGAACTACTAGTTAATTTTACAAAAGGGAAGTTTTGCTAACTTTAAATGTGTGCATGCTCTGAGAACTAAATATTACTGACTTCTTGCTTTAATGGAAGATAAAACATTGTTCTACGCTAATTCTAGCTGGCAAAATTCCTTACTATCTCAATTAATTTTGAAGCACTGAGGTTTAATGTTACATGCTTCCAAATGCTAATTTATATGGTAAAGCTGAAGAGATCACTCTGTGGAATTACATTCACTCTGTAATTCAGTTTTTTGCAGAGTACACTCAGTTTTCTAATAGCAAGAACAAGTGGAAAAACAGACTTCAGAATTTTGCTTAACTGTAATGCAGTTGAGAAGATGATCATTTGGGTTAGGTGATTCCCAGAAGCCATTTTTTGTAGACAACACATCTCACTTAAATAGCGAGAGCAGCAAAGATTTATTTCTACAATAGCTGGTACATTACACATTTCATGCCATAGACCCCAGTGATTTTGTCGAAACTTGGTTGTATGGTGGGTTTACACATGACCGGTTCTGTGCTGTATTTAATTCCATGAAAATGTCAGTTCCTTTTAGAAGGAATAACTACTCAACAGGGCTGGTTAATGTTTTCTTAACTGCTCTTTATGTTCATTGTCCTGTTCTGAGTACAGTACAATGTACTGAAGGTTTTTGCCTTCATTTGAGCAAGCTAGCTTTGTACTTTAAAATGCTGCTTTGGAGTTGTGTGTAGTAGCCCTTAAGGGCCAGCTGAAATGTTTCCTCATTCCTGAAGGCAAGCATAAGTTTCTTTCTTTTCACTGTCTTGCTTGTCTCTGCATTTGTCTGTATGGTGTTCAGTTTCACTATATAAAGCAGTATTTTTCACCCACATAGCTTTTTCACCCACATGGTGTGTTCATTCACAGCAGAGAAAGAAAGAACATGGCAAGGGAATTCTAAAATAGAAAGGAAGCGGGGAGGGAAAGAAGCACAGTGTTTACAGGGTTAAAACCACTTCTGGAAGGGTAGTCCAGTATTAAAGCATATTACCCTAAAGCAGATTCATGTACAGCTCTTTGAAAATCTTCCAGTTCAGACTTTGAAAGGTAAGTACAAACAAGCACTTTCATGTGCGTAATTCATGTGTTTTAGCAGTTCTTCATATGTCTGACTTGATCTGACTCAGACTTCACATTCAACTCTTGAAAACTGAGCATTTTGTGTGATTATAAACTTTCATGGTGGGGTGTTGCAAGCCTTCTTGCAAGCGCTACTGAAAAGGCATTTGTTACATGTTGTAAGATAAAACTTTTATTTTGCTCTGGCTGGGAAATTTATTTTTGTGTGTATTTTCTCTCACAGGGCAAAATCTCTGATCAAGTTTACAACTATCCAGAGGGCTTAGGAGAAGTGCTTTATAGAGAACAGTTCGACTTCAACGCTGAGCCACCTTGGGAACCTAGCTGATGATAGTAGGGTTCCATCTCCTAACTTGTCCATGTAAGTATCTTTCACTTTTCATCTGTATGCAGGAGGATAAGCTCTTCCAAAAATACAAAAAGCATATGTTGTCATTTTGGTAAGCAAGGGTAGCTGTCTTGCTGTTTCAATCAAAATTAAAAATAGTGGCATGCAATATTATGTGACTTTCATTCAAGTGGAGTCTGTAATTTTTACTCAAATAATACTTTTCTCAACAGAGTTACATGATGAATTTCTGGGAAACTTAAACATGCTTGAGTAAACTTTGTTAAATAGAGTTACTTTTCTGAATTAGGGCTGTTTGCTACAGAAATCCTAAAATAAAATGCTGTAACTTCAGTCTTAGTGATAATTCTGAATTCATGAATTGACACTGCATGACTGTTTAGCATCAAATCATCATTTGCTGAGTGATTTCTTAGAGCATTTTATGTTGAAATAGTTAAGATCTGCTATTGTAAACAGTAACTAATGCTGATCATGAAGGGTGTGCCTTCCCAAATGCCTGTCTCCATTATTTGCTAATTAGTATCCACTTCCACAAATAGTTGCAGTTTAGTTACAGTAGAACTTGGAATTGTATTGGATGGAAATTGTGTATCAAGTTAAATGCCTTTGCATGTTTAAGAGACAAATAATTATTCAAGAGAAACAAGACCCATGATAACTGAAAACAAACGAGTACACATAGCTGGTTTAAGGAGCACAAAAAACTCTGGAATGTGTGTGGTTATCCTATTCTGTTAACATGAAACAATAGCTTTATGTGGTTTTAACAAGAGCCTTAAATGCATTTATATTATCTGGGTTAAGTTGATTTTATACAGTATTACTCTTTTTTCCTGTCTAGCTGAAGGCATTTTTGTTTGGCTTAGTACCTATAAATTATATAATGGGTTTTAGTGTAAAACTTGAATGAGAATGGTTAAGTGCATCTGAGCCAGGTACCTTTTAAAGACCACAAAGAGTCCAAATGCTGGTTGCATTGATATGTTTCCCAATAAGGTACTTAATGTAGATGTCTGTTCTTTGAAAATACGGCAGTAAGGGAAGGATGTGGTTTATCATGATAAACCAGCTTGATCTCCAGAGGTTATGTTCTTTTTTTTGTTTGAAACTTGCTGAATTAACCACATATATCTGGCTCTATGTAGGTGACTGCTCTGTTCAAGTGAATGCAGTTAATGCTGAAAATTCTCTGTATATCACTGTTACTCTGTGTCATGTGATTTTTGTAAGCAAAAGATCAGAGAAGGTTGTTCCTCTTGTTCAGTTTGAGTTCCAGGTCACTCTTGTATGTGGGTAAAACTCCTGCGTTGTTTTATACTTCAAAAGGAATAAAGTAAAGTAGTAAAAGGGTAAGAAAGGCAGAAGAATTGTTAGGAGGAGGGAGTTAATAAAGTAGGAAATCTGAAGGCACTATTAATGCATTTTAATTTCTAAAACTGTTCTGAAGGAATTTTGGCTTTGACCAGAGTTTTTCTCCTAAAGGAGAAGGCTGTTCTGCTACCTTCATTGAGATTTTTTTCTCTAAACGTGCTGTGGCAAATAGTGCAAGGTATAGCTTATCCTAGAATGGAAATATCACTGGATTTACTGTATTTGTAGCTGAATATTCAGGTGAGCTCCATGGTTATTTTGAGCTTGGATCTATTATGTGTTCAGTAATAATATGCTGTATGCAAATGTAAGTAGCTCAGTATTGAACGTAGTCATGTAGCAGTAGTCTGCAAGTGTCTGTCAGTACCTGTTTTAGTGTGCTGAAGCACATGTAATTCCCTCAAACACAGCTAAGATATAAGGTAACCAGCTAATTGGTAGTTTGAGTCCTGTTTGGCTTGCAAAGTGATTTAATGAGGAAAAAAATCAATTGAGCTTCTAAAGAAAATATTTATGTTCCAGTGGAACTCAAATAAAAATCTTCTGTCTGAAGATGTACTTATATTTCCACTAACTTGCCTCCTTTTTATAATTCTCTCCCTTCCATTTTTGTTCTTGTATTACACTGGCCAAGGAAGATCATGGGATTTAGTTCTGTCTTACCTTTCAGGCTCTGGCTTCCTGAGCAATCTGGCAACTGTGGCCTGAGGTCTTGCTCCTTTTAAAATCTGTTCTATTTATTGCCACATCTGGTTGATCAGAAATTGAGGGAATTGTCTTTGGAAATCTGATCTGTTAATGAGCCCTTTCCCACTCTAGTGAAAGCAGTAGTTGTGTGGACTGGGTAGCCTTTAGGTCTGTCTTTGTCTAAATAGGACTGGGTAGCAATCAGGGAACAGGAGAGCAATGGGGAGGCCAGCATTGACTAAGCAAATGAGAGGATAGGGAAGTAGCTGCTTGTACTGTCATGAAGAAGTGCTGAGATAGTACCACAAGTCCATGTACTTACAGGACCACTCACTTTTGTAAGCTTTGCTAGCTTATTGGCTTTGAATAATGTATTCAAACTTCAAGAAAACAGAAGGGTCCTGAAGGCATGGCTGCTGTAGAAAATGTCAGATAGGACATTATTTGTTATTATCTGCCCTCTTTGCTTGCTCACTTAAGCAGAGATGCTCTTGTTACATTGTGCATTTAACTGTGTAGAATATGCCTGAGAGAATGGTAGGATGCAGCTAACTTGAGCTGTACAGGTACTCTATGACCCTCAGTGGATTTGTACTCAGAGGCAACTGGGGTAATGCAAAATGTCCACTGTCATTGTGAATAAAGACTCCTACTTCAGCATTTTCAGTTGGGTAGTGGCTGCATTCAACTAACAATGATAAAGATGTAAGTTGGTGGAATGGCATCTTGGATTAAATATACTACCATTATAAATTTCCTGTGCTGAAAACAGAGGACTCGTGGTTTTACTTTTCTAGTCTACTTGTTCTGTACTGAATTGCCAGTGTTAGTGACAGAACGCGTCTACATTTTTATCTTTTACCCCTGAAGAATCAGTACTTTAAGGCATGCGAGATGAATGTATTTTACCTCTTCATGATTTTTGCATTAGCATAATTAATATTGTAAGTATTTTCCTTAAGACAAGTAGTTGAAAGACGTTATTGGGAGCTCATTCAGTTTTCAGAGATTGCTCTTTGCAGAGGAAGTTTTAATGAAAGAGCCAGACCTCAAATGTGTGGGCTTTTTTTTCAGGCCAAACAATATGTAAATCTGACAGTGTAAAGAAAAACATTGAAAATTGTTTGTTAAGGATGCTTGCATATAATAAGCACATGTTTTGTTAGCTGCTTTTCAGAGCATTTTATTTTCTTCTATTCCATTTTATTTTATTCTTCTGTTCTCTGCATTAATTGCTGTGTTTAAATATGTAAGCTTTTATCTTCAAGTTCTTCATCTGGGAAGTCATTGTGTTAAACCCTAAAGAGCCTGAGGAACTAACTCTTACTTCAAAGAAAGCAGTTGCATGCGTGTGCAGAAGTCTCATAGCACTTGACAGCTTTTGTTTGCCCTAAAATGTATGTCCTGGAGCATTGTGCAGACTAATATTTCAGGTGGTAAAATGGGTGGTGTTACCACACTAAGTCTGTCAAATCATGACTTGCAGCAAGTCAACACTTCCAGCAAGAGCTGAACTCTGTACTGTAATGATTTCTGACTCGTCTTACAGGTACAGAAATCTTAAACCATCCTCTCAATTTCCCTCTGTACGTATTAATTTGATCTTTCACAAACTTTATCATTGATTCTCCTCCTCCCTCAGGAGGTGGGGTAGTCAGAACAGAGTAAGGTTATAGCACAATCCCAAATTTTTCTGCAGGTGTTATCTACCCCCTTAAAGAAACATTTCTCATGTATCCACTGTTTTCTGGGGGTGTTGTAGCAATGCTGATAAGAATTTCAGTTTTCTCTTTGTAGAATATTCTATCTTGTTCTCAACAAGACTGAAAAGATGTAATTTCTTCCAGAGCAGGAGAAACTGGAGAGACATGGGCTGTGACTCAAAGGACAAACAGTGTTTTTTCTTTATTAGATGAATTTTCCTAAAGGAAAAAGCCTAGATGCTGTAGACATGCTTAGAAAAAGCAGTTACTGTTCAGCAGCTTGGGTGAGGTTACACTAGGTTGTTTCTGGCTTGCTGCAAGCTATTTTATTAAGTTTGTACTAGCATATTTCTTTTGATCTCTGCCTTTTGACCATAAGATACCTTTGGATGAATGAGCTATAAGAGAAAGCTGTTTTAGGAAATAACCTTCATCGAAGCTGATTTACCAGATAAGTGTTCTTTTTGTTGTTTATGGGGAGTAGTTAGTGGTAAAGAGGCCTTCTCCCATGCTTCCATTAAAGCAGTTCTCCCACTCAGGATCTCCCTGTAAGTAAAAGGGCAGCTATTGGGGAAAAGCATTCTCCTACACCATCTCTCTTTGAAAGCTATATACACCTGAGTCATTAACTGTGGAAAAAAAAACATTCTTTTAAGAGTACTTTAAAATCTTAAGTCTACTCCATTGTAACTTAGATGAGCAGCAAAACTCGAAGTAAAAGAGCCTATCTGTTGTTTAGATCCAGCTTCTTCATTTGATAAACGAGGCACAAGCAATTAGCCTGCGGGGGGGGGTGTCTCCTGAAACTACAAACCTGCTCAGTGCTGTGGCTGGTGCCATTGGGACCTGTCAGCAAGGCACATCGATCATTAAGTGGAAGGGACTCCTGGCAATTTGCATGCGTCAGATTGTAGGAGGTTGCTTATAATACAAAACAAGCCCAAACCCACCAGAACTTTAAAATCTAAGTGGTACCCTTGTGTATATATAGTAAGTAAGTCCTTAAAATGCTTCAGTTTTGTCTTAAGGCTGTTTAAGAGGTTTGCACAACATGTCAGGGAATTGCAGGCTTATGATCAGAAAGGCAACATTTGTCCAACTTGACTAAACAACAGAAAGAAGCTCAGATATGAGGCATCTGCCAGCACAGTGGCTTGCATGTGTTCAGTTGCAGGTATTGAAGTATTTACTGCTTGGGCGTAAATGGGAGGGGGAAAGAAGAAGTGGATCATGGAAGCTTATTCCCTACAGAGTTACTGTGTCAAAATGTTGCCACTGGGTTTTGTTGAACTTTTTCCCAAGTCATAAGGCAGATTCCATGTGTCTTAAAGGTGCTATAGGTCTAAATACAGCATGATCTTAAAAATTTTCCTTTAACACCCCTCTGTCACAAAAGGATTAAGAACTTGTGGGTTTTGGTTGATTGATCTACTACATTTGAATAATCTGCTGAATATGGAAATCACTTTGTTCTCCTGTGTGCACCCTGGTTGGTTTACTTATTCTTTGCTTTGGGTATTGCTTTTCTTGGAAGAAGACAACAGAAGAGAAGTTTAATGTGTTTATTAACACAACCAGCAGGTTTGAGGGTGCATAAAATACTTTAAAAACTTAAACATTTGGCTGTAGTCATAGCATAACGAAATCTATGCTAAAAGAATTAAACTTTGCTGATAGATTTTTCTTCTTCTGATCTTTGTGTTTTGAATACTCCAGAACTATATCAAATTTTCAGCACAACACTGATGCAGCTTTTCTTTCCAGGGGGAAAAAAAAAAAACTATTCAAACCAACCCCTTTTTTGGTATTCTGCTCCTGGAAATTATGGATATTTTATGGAGGTGAATGTGTTGAGGACTTTGTGCTAATCAGCTGCCAAATCAAGGATACTGATGAAGTACCTGTTCAGAGGGTGACAGTGACTACAGAAACATGATATGGTGTTCATGCTTGTTTCACTGATTCTAAGTCAAACTTGGTTCACAAGCTTGTCTTTTGTTTGCTGGTGGGTTTTATTAAGGAGTTTTAGCTGTTGTTCACAAACTTAAATTTAGATGTGGCTGGCTGAAGACATTTTTCGTGGTTCTTACAGTGTCTACCACTATTCATTGTTTTTATAATTGTAATTTACTTAAATCTCTACATCAGTGTGATAATTATCTTGCTCTTTCATGATTGCTTTGAATCTTCAGAATTTGCTTGAATAAGCATATGACTCACCATATGTGTGAGATGAGTTATGGTCTTACCCAACATACTTGTCTGTTATCATTCAGCTTCTGGATAGAATGAAAGTGCTTGCTGCCAGAGTTAATTCACCTGGCAGTAAATGCTTCTTGTAAGAAACATAGGTGGCATACTTGAGTTACACAGAAAGCACACAAAACTGATGGCTCTTTTCCCTGTTACTTGTGTAATGACAAGCAGGAGCAACTGCTGCTTACTTGTCTTGGTATTGGCTTGAACAAAAGTAACTTTGTTCATATTATTAACAGTATTAACCAAACTTATGTTGCAAATTGTGGATTTTATTTTTTACTTTTAGGAGGTGGTGAAAGAAACACGAGACAATGTTAATACCATGGGCATGTGACTATTTGAAGCCAAAATTATCTTACTTGTTTTGAGAGTCTTAGTGAAGCTAACACATACTTTGATTGAAGAGTCTTGGGTGTTTCGTGTAAGGAAGGAATGGGGTTAGCTCACTGGTTTTGGTCAGTTGTGTTGGTCATAAAGTGATGGTTGAAACAAAGGAGGTCTGGTCAGTTGGTTGCTATAAACTAATAAAGTGCTTTCAAACAAGATCTGCAACTGTAATGGACTGTAAACTGCAGGCTGTTGTATTCATCAAGTAGGGCTGATGAAGGTGTACAATCAACTGTTGGTGGCTTTCTGCTGTCTGCTTTTCACTTGAGACCAACTATTTAATCCATATTCTAAGACTATATTTCACAATGTTTTCTGTCTAGAGACTTCATTGATTCAGGTTGTCTTTTGAAGACCACTGCTTGTAAACAACATCTGATTTGCAGTGAAGGTCTGAGGGTAAACAAGATGCAAATAAGGCTAGGTTGTAACTGTTACTTTTAAGACCACTTACTGAGGTTGTCACTTTTAAAACTACTTCTAGCTAGTGACATCTTTCTGTTAACCTTTACTGAAGACTTCCAAGTACTGTATGTGATCTTATGAGCAGAACAACAAAATGTCTAGTAAATACAATGTATGAAGGCAATGGTTATAAATTAGCATCTAAACAAAAAATGGAATGTTAACATAAAGATGTCAGTCTTAAGAAATATCAGTGTTAACATTTAATCAATAAACTGCAAGTTTTCTTTAACAAATCCAGAAATATATTCACTTTTCTAGTTGCACACTTGGATAATAATGTCATTTAACAGGCTACACTTATGAATAGCTGAACTGAGGGGTTTGTAGAAGTATGCTACACTTGCAGTATTTTCATAGTTTGCATAAGCTCAGCACAGATCAGTGTGTGGATCATCTGGGATTCTTCTCAAGAACAGCCTTGCATCAGTGGTTTCTTATTTGTCTTTAAGTTTGTATCAGATTTAAAGAATGCAGCTTCTGTTTTATTCTTGGCGTCAGTAGAATTGCTCTGTCCTTATCCCTGGCAAATGGAGGGTGAGCAGAGTGAAAAAAAATCCTTGGTTTGGTGTGTGTGTGTGTGTGTGTTACTGTTTGTAGTACATCAGATGTAAAAAGCTCTTTCTAACTTTGAAGTAGTGGCATAGTATGCACTATGCCTCTTACCCACTGTTTTATGTTTTCTTTTACAGTTTGTTGCATAATTTAAGGACCCGGATATAAGGCTTGGAAGCCCATCCCTTGTGTTTCTTGGTTTATGACTGTCGGCTTTGTGGAATACGGCTGAGATGAAAGGATTTCTTGAGGATGCAAATTACTCCATTGGTCTGTTGGATGAAGGAGCAACTCTTGCAGATGTTATTGACAACTGTATTTATGAACACACTCATGTAAGTTTTGGGTTGGTTTGGTTTTTTTTTTTTTATTCTTTTTTGGGTTTTTTTACAAGTTTTCCAAATCTTCTCCTTTAGTTATCTTAAGTTTTCAAACTGAAGGTAAAGGTATCTAGCACTGACCTGACAGCAACAGAGTAACAGTTGCTAAAACTCACCTGATGCAGTAGTTTCCTCTTCTAATCCTAATTTTTTGCTGTTTGATTGCCTTGGGCTGAATTCTTTTGGGGAAATTGGGGCAGTGATTGTTACCTCTCTGAGTTTAGCCAGCAGGAAAGTAATCTTGCTGATGTAATAAAATACAGGTTCCCACCTCATTGTTTCAAGAGATTTTGTGATCAGTGGGGTTTAGACCAGGAACCTGAAACTGGGCAAATGAGTGTCACTGAGATAAACTTTTTTTATATATATTTTTTTCCTGTTTCCCTAAAAATATACCAAAGTTTAGATAAATATATATGCTGAGCCAGTTTAAAGCCATATTTAACATTTCTGTGGTCCATCATCATTGTATGGTTATGCATCTTCCCATAACCCTTCTCTTCATTGAAAATGGGTACAAGCATATTGTGAGGTGCTACCTTTTTTTCTTTCAAGAAACTAAACCTATTACAGTTTAGAAATCTGCTGGAAAGAAACTTAAATAATTCTGTTTATACAACACTGGTTTTATTGAATAAAGCTACACTCACTTCTTACAAGG
>JAVHNF010029447.1:0-15533 GCA_034783455.1 Micropsitta finschii | reverse complement strand
GCTGTTTCTTCACTAGTTACCATTGTATTGCCTATATTTCTTTTCAGGTTGGCAAGTGTGTTTCCAACTAGCCTCACATTTTGTCTCCAGGGTACTATATCTTTGGTGCTGCCTGCCAAGACAATAGAGGAGCCTCTTTCCCATTGCTGAATTGGATGCTTTTGTGTAGACTTAATCTTTGGTGAAACAGGTTTGTCCCTGCTGCTTACAAAATTTGTAGTGCTGAGTGCCAAGAAATGCATCTGCTATTGGCCCTGTCACTTCACTCTACTGAAACAACACTTGTTTTGTGTTTCTGGGCTCTGCTGTGCTGATTTACTATTCAGTGCAGTTTGAGGAGAATAATTTATTTTTATGCTTTGTGAGGATGGCTTTTCTTTCACTTGTTGAATTTTCATCACACAAGAAAGCATATTGATTCCCTGATACAGAGCCCTTCCTAAAGCAGGGTGTATATCCTCAACCTTGGTCAAAGAAATGTAGATACGAGTCCTTTTCATGCAGTGAGATGGCAGGATTTAAGCTCTAAATTTGTCAGTGATCTTCTCTGGATTTATCTGTGGCACCTATGGCTGCTGTGCCTCGGGGGGTCAGACATGATCCTAGCCCCGAAAATCCCTGTTTCCTTGCAGATTCAGACTAAGTACAAATCCCTTTCTATCCCGTAGTGGGTATTGATGGGGCTTCTAGACAATATAATCTGCAGAAACTCAGGCAGGAGATGCTATTGAAATACATGTAGGCCTTTTCTCAAGTCTATTTCTGTTGTGACAGGTGGCAAATTTGGTTTTGTGGCTATTTTGAAGCAACTTGTAAAAGATAACATACGTGTGGGGTGAACGTTGTCCTGGGGAAGGTGTGAACTACCTGAACTACTAGAAGACGTTGTATCCATAAGTGTAAATTGCATGCCATTTTAGATTGCTGGGTTTTTTTAATGTCAGTCTGCATTAGACATTATGGTACCTAAGTGAACAGATTACATGCACACTTGTATTTTATGCACCCAGTATTTGCAATTAATGACTTTCCTGTCAGATGTCTGTACTACGTTTCTACTGGTGTGAACCATGCTAAAGATGAGCCATTTGTAGCCACCTTTAGAAACTCTTACCAAGACAAGAACTCTACATAGGTGTTTCTAATTCAAAGTTTAACCTTTTTTGAATGGGAAAAAAACCCACTTCAGATACTGTTAACTGACTTTGAGCTCCCCCTTATCTTTAACACGTTCAGCACTCACAATCAAGAAAGGTTGAGGATGATGCCAAGTACTGTGAAGAAGAGAGGATATGTGAGGGGAGAGGTTATTTTTTGCAATGAGCTCCACCTAATTTAGGCTCTGAGTTTTCATTCCTACCGTGTGTTTCAATTACAAGCAAGAATATCCATGTGTTGGCTGTGCTTCAGTCTCTGCCAAAGACAGCGGTCTGAGAGTAGCAGATTACTGTCCTAAAATAACAGAAGTCAAAGAGGGAAAAGGTTGCTTGTCAAGTCCAAGAACAGCAGAGTCATCTCCTGCTCCATGCTGTCTGGCGCTTTGTGCAGACTTCTTTTTAAAGCCTCTCACTCTTGCTAATACTCTTGAGAGCCAATTCTTAGCTTTAAAAATCTCAGCTGACAACTGAATCCTAAACTATGACTCCTTATTTAGCTGTTACAATACTTCCACTCCCCCACTCCCAGCAAATCTTAAAAGGAAAGCAGATCATATTGAAGGTTTAAAAGGGAGAGTGGGATAAACTGTTCCTTACAGTGTAATGGACACTTACAGTGCAATGTTCCAAGCTTTACTAAAGACCTGATATTTAATAGAATTTCATGTCTGCTCTCTTAGAGTGCAGGTGAAGGAAATTGTTCTTTTGCTGATTCCTATGACCACAGTATCCCTGAGCAGCAGCAAAGCATGATGCAAAACTAGTGGCTTTCCTGAAATACACTTCTGAAATAACCGCAACAGATCTGCCCAGTTGCTCAGTTTCTAAGAGGGCCAACTTTTGGTTTTTTTTTACTATATCTGGTTGCAATAAAAGAAAGCCTGGATCAGCTCCCATCTTAAGCCCCTTCTTGTGGAAAGCTGACTCAGGGCGCAGTCACAAACAGGATTATGTAGGTTGTCTTCTGATAACCACCCCAGCAGTCCCCTGGAAATGCTCAGAGTGCTAAGTCCTCTATAATGCTGTCCGGAGACTGAAATTGAAACTATGTTCTCCCACTCCAGCAAATATCTGCTTTTCTCTATTGGTGTGTATAGAATAGTGGGATCACTTGTGCTTATTGCTATTTTTCCTTTCTCTTTTTAGTGTTGTCTCCCCTTGTTATTTCCTTGATTATTATCATTATTAGTGGTAGTGGTAGTAGTAGTAGTGGTTGTAGTAGTTTTATGTTATGCTTTAGTTATTGGGCTGTTCTTATGTCAACCTGTAGGGTTTACATTCTTTTGGTTCTCCTCCCCATCATGCCTGGAGAAGGGGGAATGAAAAGGGAGTGATCAAACAGCTGAATTACCGACTGGGTTTAAACCACAACAATTCCTCTTTGGAGTCTACCGGGTAAGTTAGGTCTAGGTAAGTTGGAAGTCCTCTGTTTCTTGGGTCATCAGTAACTCATTTTGGATAGGAATTTAGAAGCAGGCTGGGTTTTTTTAGAATGGGGCTGTATTTACTAATGTTGAAGAACATAGAGAATCCTGATAGTGGCTGGTCAACACGTTGACAGGACAGTGATTAACAGAACAGTGTGGGGTAATGATATACTTTATCACAAAGTGCTCCTGGCGGGGGTGTAATTTTAGGCAACAAACTGACCACTCTCCAGCCCATTCCAGTGCATCTTCCTAACCTGGCAGCTCTATATTTTCTGCCTGTGACAGTCAATGAGAGGCCATGTCTAAGGACAGCTATAGCCCTTGCACTCCACTGAGCTGCTTCGACACTTCGATGGACTTAGCAGCTGGACCTCAAATATATCTAATGGTCTAAGAAGGCAGATGAGCTTCCTAAACCTATGGCCCACATTCTACAGGCAGTGTCCTGCTGACTTCATTAAAGAGGATCTCACTTGAACTCAAAGTTACAATGCAGTCAGGATTAAAGTCTTGGGATTAACATCAACCAGCGATTTGATGAAAATTTAGTCCCTCATCTCTGATCTTCTCATGCTTATTGGCTTTTTACTTATGCGGTGTTCTCCTTTGGCATTTTTGCCTTGGATTGCTTCCCTGTCCACTGTAACACAGACCAACAAGGAATCAGATGGCTTTGCCCAGAGCTGTTATAGGAGTTATAGAACAGTAGAGGGTGCAATGTGAGCAATAAATTAGTCTAGACGTTGCATCCTTGGATCATGGTCACCTTTCTGACTCACCAGCTAAAATGAATCCACAGTCAATGCCTGAGCAATAGTACCATGAAGGTAGACTGTGGCTAGGTTACGAGGCTGATTGAATGTCTTAATGCTTAGGTTTCAGCAGTCTTTTGCAAGCATGAAGTTGCATATTCTTTTCACCTTTTACTCAGCATAGCTCTTACTATGTAACCTCTGGATGCTGATGTGGATAATCTAGATAGAATGTAGAGCCTGATCTTCCTCACTTCTTTCCAAATCTTGAACTATTCCAATATTCGTGTGCTTTTCATAATTCTGGCTGTGAACCAAGATAATGAATCAACCTGGTTTTGGTTTTGTTAAAGAAGGCTCATGCATTATTCATACCCTGGCAAAAGGCACAATGAAATAATTAGGCATTAACTATGCACTGTAAATCAACCATGAACAGAGAACCTTCCAAGCTGAGACTATATTTCATAAAGATTTGTATCCATATAGATCATAAATATCTGGCAATTAGTTTGCTGGTTTCCTGAAATAAAAACAAGGTTAATCTTCTTGTCAGGCTGTGATGAACTGGGGATGAAGAATGTGAAGAGAAATTGCAATGATCCCTACTCTGCATCTTTTCATCTTATCATAGGTCCTTGGAGAACATTAGGCTTACACTGTCTGACAAAATCAAACTTTTATCTGGCAAATTCAAGATAGTAACAAAACAAGTAAATTACAGTTTCGTACTCAGTATAAGCACTTGGCAAGGCAACAATTAAATTTTCTATATGCTTAATAGGAAGCATCAATTAATCTGTTAGGATTCTTTCAGATCATGTGTCTGAAGGCATCCAACATACTGTGGTTTCTTTCAGCTAATACAGTTAGTACAGTGAAGTAATACCTGACTATTATTTTATTATTATTATTATTATTTTGGGTTTGTGTTTTTTTTGTTTTTGTTTTTTGTTTGTTTTTGTTTTTTTTTTTGTTTGAGGAATACAAAAAGATACCATTTAATGAAGATCTACATAGCCATTTGAGGGAATAATTTTTAAGTTGTTGGTCCTGTGAGCCACAAGACGTTCAACCTGTATTTTGATTGTTTACAAATATCAGTGTTCTCTGGCCTCCACCATTGTTCAAGAAAAAATGAATCACAAAAAAATTTGTAAACAATCCACAACAAACCAAACCCATGTTTTTCTCATTCTAGAACTCCATGTTCACTAAATATCCCTACATAAGGTGGCGTAGGTATGACTGTTATAATACAATTTTCTTCAGAGAAAGTGGGAAACATCAGCACATGGAAGGAGCTAGGCACCAGGCTGAATCAAAGATGTTGACCCATTCCAAATGCCTTAGAGTAGCTAATGTAAGCATCTGTATCTGCTTATTGTACATGTCCAACTTAGCAGACATCAACAGAAGTGATAACCCATTAAACACACTTAAACACAAGGCATCCACAATCCAGATATATCACCAACATTGTTAGACTGAAATCACAGACGGAAGCTTTCTTGTAACAGTGCAACTACTTTTAAAAACTCAACAATAGGCTACACAACTGGAAATACACCATTCACAGTTCTGTGTATTTTGTGAAGGACTGGAAATGAATACTGAAGAACACCTCCTTGCAGGAGAAATTTGAACCATCTCCAATGTAAACATGAGTGCACAAAAAAATAAGTGCAGAAGTGATGTCATTCTAACAGCACAGTTGCATGCTAATGTTAGGAAGCACATACCATACAAACTTAACAGCCCACGTGCTCTTGAAAGAGCACCGTAATACCACAGAAACTACCTAGGGCTATAAGTTGGGTCATAGCTGTGCTTTATTTGGAAAAAAGTACAACTGTGTTAAGGGCATGAGAGGGAAAAGCCACTCACCTTAAGCAGTATTGAAAATGAGCAACTCCTACTGATAAATTCACAATGGAGGCTGAAAACATACCCTTATAAACAGGAAAGGAAAGCTATCAAAGGCTAACACAGCCACTGCAGAAAATGTGCAATCACAGGATCAAAATGAATGTGTTATACCCGGGGACTGGAATCCAAAGCTGGCCAAAATCTGGGAGTTGTTATTCTGTTACAGGAACACAGAGTGCTATGAGTTGTTTTGCTTTTGCAGTCAGGCATGGCTTTTTACAGCTACCTCTTCACTGCATTGTGTGCTTCTCATGCCATTTGTACTGCTTATCTAGAAGAATACACAGTTTTAATTAATAGCAACCACAGGTATCAAACACAGCAGATTTTGTCATTTGTTCAGGATTTTCCTGAAATACATGTCAGGTTTTTAGTCAGAGGGGAAGTCAACAGTAGAGCCTTTCCACTGTATATAAATTCCATTTCTAGTGCCATAAGTGTTGACTGAAAGATCAGTATTATCTCAAAATTTAAGTTATATGGCATACTGACAATTTTAGGACATTTGAAGTGCATTGGTTTTGTTTCAGTCACAAGGCTCATCAGCACTTATTTTTCAGAAGCCCATTTAAAATCTGTAAACACCTTCATGGGCTTGCAGACTTGACTGAATGTTATGGCACTATTGCAGGTTGTTTACAAGGTATCTAGTGATAAATCCCTAAATATATCAATCAAAGTCTTATACCCTTATATCTTTAACTATTATAGCCTTTACACAAGATTCTGAGGCATTTTTGTTTTAATACTGGTATATATGTTTGTATTTTAGCTCTTCAGTTTGGAAAATCTGGTTGCTTTTGCCAAATTTTCCTTACAATCTCCTCTACCACCAAATACATTTGCATTAGTTTATGACATGACTGGCTTTGGTCTTCCTTAGCTCTCACCTCTGAATCCTGCTGAAAGACATTGTGATAAATATCTTCCAATCAGTTATTTGGGAAAATATCATGATAGGACTCTGAAATTAGGTGATGATGTATGAGTGAGCAAGTGTCTCTTCTAGAGAAAAGAGTGCTTACAAGAGGAGAGTGACCACAATGATCCAACAAGACATTTTGGTATGGGTCTAATGTTGATTGCTGCCAGGGAAGAAACAAGTGCTACATTCTGCTGTGTTACACTGCTACCTTCAAACTCTTTTGCATGGCCTGAGTGGTCTATGCAAGTGGGTCTGGTGCCAAAGCAAGGACCACTGGGAAGCTGCAAATAGGCATCTCCCAGGTGCAATACTGAGACAGTCTCCATAGTAGGCAGTTTCAGGCTAGACTGCTAAGTCCTGCTTTGGTCACGTGCATCAATAAGAACTGATGGTAAATCCATAATAATACATAGTAAGGAATTGAGTTGTTTGCATTTGCTATCAGTCCACCTCTGAACTAATTGCTGGTGAATGTTTACATGTGGGCTTGCCTTCTTGAGCCTATCCTGGTCCTGGCTGCTGCTGGCTAATGAACAACAGGAAACAAACCCCAGAGTTTAGGGAATAGGAAACCTTCCCGTGAGTCTGGCTCCATTCATAGACAGGCTGTGGCTCCAGGATGGGAGTGCTCAAGTCACGGGCTCACTGGTTTCTCTTGCTCCTCTGATCTGGGGAGCTGGTTTTGGCTTGGACACTCCATTGGCCCATGCTTAAGAAGCTGGCTGTGTTCCCCTGCTTACAGGGGCCTTTAAATGCCTCTGCATGCAAACATGCACGTATGTGCATACCCCACAGATGCTCATCAGGAGGAAAGACAAAGCTGATGAAATAGTGGTAGTTGTCTGTTTTCATTTCTGCTTGTGCTGCCAACATTATGGGCTGTGTCCAGCAAGTGTTTTGTTCATGGCGTTCTCTGGGGAACTGCTGGAGTGACTGAGCCATGCGATTTCCTAGAGACTGAAACACAGTTATTGGCAAAAATTCACTTGCAACAGTAAGACCCACTCTGAATTATCACCAAGATGAAAATTCCATACCTGGCTTCACTGTCTAACATTATTCATAGCCTGCCTTTGTAAATTCACACAAATATAAAGGGCTTTCAAGATGGAAGAGAAGAATTTGTCACATGCCACTGGCCAGGACTGTGGCTGAGCTTGACAGGTGTTTCTTCTTTGGAAATTTTTACCCAATAAACATCTTTTATTTCTTGATTACATGAATTGCTCAGGGGAGTGCATACTTCCTTACAGCAAAAGTAGAAAAGGAAGAAACTGGTTTTGGTGGAGGTTATCAGAAAATCTGTTGGTTCTGTTTACACAAAGCTTTTGTAAATGACCAGGGAGGCACGCTGAATGCAAAGTCTTCTGCCTAAGTGGAAAAAGGAGCGGCAACTGCTCCTTCCTCCCCACCCCTTGCATAATGACAGCTCAGCCAGCTCCATGGGCAGCTCTCCTGTTTCTAATCTTGTAACAATTGATTTTTACCATCACTGTTTCTTGCAGCGGTAAGGAAAATGTCTTAATGTGCCACGATTGCTATTTGTTTCTGTTTGTGATGGTACTGTCTTTCAGCTTTGGTTTGTGCAGAGACCATTCTGACGCTGAGCATCCCACAAACACAGGTCAGGATATATCAGGATACGTCAGGATATATCCTGTTGGCCTGGAGGGCCAACATCTGAGAAATATTGGCTGCGTTTATTTAATGGCTGATCCTTTTGTCAAACCCCAGAAATACCACAAACTGTCTTGCATCCCCACACAGAAGACTGTCTCATCTGGTGCAAAAATCCAAAGCTTGGTCTCTGACTCCCCATAATGTCGGTGAATGTAAAAAAGGGGTCAGGACCCATATCCTGAGCAGAAGCATCCATTTGTTTGTTGTGGGTTTTTTTTTTTTTTGTGGAAAGTGTGTGTGACAGACTACTGGCACCAAGTTGCAAGCTTTGGGGCTGGCAGATAGCTCTCCTTCCTGCCTTGCTCTGTGTACCTCATGGCCAGCTCTGTCTTGCAGGCACAGGACCTCATGTGAGTGGCTGTGGGGTCATGTTGCTGGAAAAGACACATCCTTTGGGAGAAGGAGAGCTGATACCTCAGTGCTCTTGCAGCCTTAATGCAAGAGCTCTTATCTCCGTTAAGGCAGTATCACACAGATACACTGGCTCAGCATGTGTGTATATGTTGTCTTCCTGTGAGAAAGAGTGCTGGCAATGAGGGAGGGAGAGGACAGCAGGATGCACATTTGAACTTCACCTAAAACTAAGTCGATACTCTGCTGCAGCCAACAGCTCAGAAGCATCTGTGAATCCCTCAGTCTGGACTTCACCTCTTTCACTCAGATGACTCCTGAGGGTAGAAGATAACTGTATTACTTGACATTACTCTATCCCAATAGAGCAGACTTTATTTAATGATGATTAATGGCAAGGTCAAGATCTTGTGAGGAGTATGTTGAGGGTTGGCTTTTGCAAGGAAGCAGATTTGCAAAGTAGTGTGAGGAGACTCTGATATTGTAAAAGTATCAGCTGTTAAAAAACACTTGGGAGTTAAGAGCAGTGTCACAGGCTTAAACTCCAGTCCTTAGAGGCAGTTCTTTATACAGCTGAGTATTTGTAATGGAATAGAGAGTAGATTAAGAAACATTTATCCAAGTACTATGTACTTCACCAGTGTCTGAAATTTCGGGGTGTACCTTCAATGAAGAGATAACTGGTGGAAGGGAGGACGGAAACAGCTGCTTCTTTGTAGGATCAAATATTTAAACAAATACATAAGAAAGAGAACATTTTACCTCTACCTGCAAAGGAATTATTTATTTTTTTTTTTAATTGCTGAAGCTGCATATATTTATATCTGTGATGCACCAGAAGAGTGCTGGCAGGTGGCATGAGGGAAACACAGAGGGTTTTCACATTCAGCACCCTTTCAGGGAGACACAGGTTCCTCAAGCTGTAGTTTGGTTTGGCTTAGCCATGTTTTTTCAGTAGAAAATGCAAATAGATTTGATGTTCTAAAGAGAGATTTTGATCAGTGAAAATATAGTGGAAGAGCATGACTAGAAACTCTAAACAGCTCTGGAAAGAGCCAGATTGGCTGGACTAAACCTAGACAAACAAAAATGCTCATTATCTAGCAAAAAATAAGGTAGCTAGAAGAAAAATTAACATACCACAGCTAGAAGAAAAATTAACATACCACAAGCAAATCAGTGTGAAGCTAAAGCTAGCACCTCATACTCACCCCAGCAGTCAGGAAGGAACACAACAGTTCTTTGGAGCAGAATATGGGAACATTTATGCCTAATCCAGTTACCCATATCTGTGACACCAAAACACTGTTGTGCAAAGTAATCAATGTGAGGCATAGCTTTTCAGTGGGTAGGTTTTGAGAAATTGAAGGAGTGTGTTCAAGGCTTTACAGAAAGAGACAATAAGGAATAATAATAAAAAGAACTTGTTCCTAGACACCTCAAAGGAGGATATCGATGGATTGCTCTGATGGAAGAGCAACCAAACCCCAACAAAGAAAAAGCAGCTTTTTTGCTTGGGGTCTAAATCCACAGATGTGAAAATGTCCCTTTTTGTTTACTTGTTTTGGTAAGAAGTCTATTTTAGCTAAAAATATCTACAAGCTTCTTTTGCCTTTGCCAAAAGAGTCTCGCAAACCTTTTCCATGGATACAGAGGTTAGGATTTTTTCAACTATGAACTGAATACAAAGTTGAGAGGCTTGGTTGCAGCAGATAAACATATTAGAGGGCCTTGAGGAAACTCCTGAGTTATATTTTTACCATGTCAGGTTTATAACTTCCCCTTCAAATCTCAGACAAATGATTGTATGAGACAAAGATCTTCCTGATAAAAACTACCGAGGTCAGTGTATGCCCAGATCTTTTGATCACTTGCATGTTAATTCTAGACATGAATTTCTTTTTTGTGCATCTTGTACTGCCTAATGTGCAACAAAAAGTATGTTAATGTGTCATATAAAAATCATTAAATGATAGGAAAAAAACATGCAGGGCTGGATATATTTTATATTTGTTTCAAAATAACCGTGAAATCCTGGAAACTATTTATATGTTGTATATGACAGAAATATAGTTCAAATAAAGCAAAGGGGCCTTTTTGTTGACAAAGGAACTGCTGATCTATCGAACTATTGAAAGGAAATTATTACCAATTTGTTTGTTAGCTAGAGATAAAATGAATGTTGGAGTTGGCCTATACCGTTCCCATTTTCCTAAGATACAGTTAAGAGGAGGTATTGCCATGCATATACAACTTTAGGTAGCTAGACAGAATTTTAGGGAAAAGCTCATGTCTGGTGTGAGGTTGAGTTTAGGTAATTTTGAAGGAAATACAGCTTTAGATGAGTAACCACTAGTTCCTATTATTTCCCATCAAACAGTTGGAAAATATTAACAAACTAATAAAGTGCTTCAGAGCAGAAGACATCCAAATCAAACTGTGATTTGAGATGCGAGGAGTGTAACCGCAGAACAGCACTAATGAATCATGAGTTATCACCTGCTGACAATTTTTCAGGAGAAGCCAGAAGATAAGAACGCCTGCTATGTTAGAAACTCACCCTGCAGTTGCTGGGGAATTGCAATTACACAGAAGGACAAACAAAGCTGTATGAAACCCCAACAGGATATGATCCTGGAGCTGCCACAATTTTGTGTAAATTGTGCCATGCTTGGCAATAATCGGAAATGCTGCTTTCAGACAGTGTGTATCCAGTTGCCTTTGTGGTTTAATGAAGTTGTGACTTTATTCTTTACAGTGTGACATTTCCAGAGATGGATGTATAGCTGGAAAAATGGTGATGGGGATGGAAATAAGGATGGTGATCTAATTGCTATGTCTGAGAATGTCTTTGGCAGGTGACAATTCTGATAGGCTAAATGGGAGTTGGGAGATGAGGCAAGCGGAGCTGAGGGATGTCCCACAGCCTAATAGTGTCCTGATGACTTAGGTGAAATGTGTAAGTTTTCCTGATAATGCAGGACACCCCAGAGATTAACTGGACACTTCTTGACATTCTATATTGTTTTATAGTGCTCTATATAATGCTTTATATCATTATGAGACATTCAGAACTATGATAATGTTGACAGAAACTGGTGTTAATTTGAGCTGTAGGAAGGAAGTTGTGGGTAGGAGGTCTCTCAGAAGAGCCAGCTAGAAGAGGCTGTTGCTACATGTGCTGGGCAGAGAGTTAAAATTACAGACCACAGATCAGTTTGACCTGTTTCATCCTGTGAAACAGACTCTGCCAGCCTCCTTGGCGCTGCATAGCTATTGAACGACACAAGAAGAACCTTGTTTTTAGATCTTTTTAAAGCTTCAGCTCACTGTTGCTGTATAATCAGTAAGTGACTCAGGCCACATATGCCTGTGTAACAGCCCTGCAGCTTGTCCTAGAGGTCACTAGGTCAATTCCACTCTTGTTCCTCTTAAATGCCCGAACACCACATGAGTAACTGGAGACTGTGTGTGCTCAGGGAGTGGGATCCCATCCTCAAAATTAGACGTTTTGTTGGGAATGTTTTTTGTGCTGGGATAGGCTGTGGCTGGGTGAATTTACTCTACAATCACTTTACTGCTGTATGAATGGCCCTACTGATAAAGCTTTTGTGTTTATGTGCTTGCTAACTTCAAAGGACACTATTGCCTATATGAATTCAGATCAGATTTCAGGAGCTGCATTAAAATCCAGTAAGGGCAGAGGGCTGTCTGTTTGAATAACTTTAATGTTTAGCTTTATTCTTTTTTTTTTTTAAAAAAAAAAGGCAAAAAAAACCCCAACCAACCCAGCACCTCAAACCTGTAAACTAATACCAGTGCTAGAATGACATTTTTGTTTCAACCTTTGCTCTTTTCTCTTTTTGTTTCCTGCTCCCTTCTCATCTAAGTGGTAATTCATACTCCTGAAACTTGTCTCAGCCCCTGATTAAAATCCTTGAAGCATTCTGGTTTTTCTTCCTATATATCATATTTCCTCATCATCGTCCTTGGGTAGTACTATTTGTGGTTCAGTGAGGACAGAACTATTCTCTATATGCTGGCAGAAAAAAAAGCCCAACAAATCTTGTCTGGCAGTTTTACTTAGTGAGCTGAATAAAGCTGAATAGACAATAGTACATTGCTGCTGTGAGTGTAGGTCCCGTGAGCAGGACTGACATCCCTACCAGCTCTATCACCAGCATGCAGAGACTCCCTCCTGCCTCTCGCCTGCCTTTCATCCCTTCCATGCCACTCTTCAAGTCTTGAAATGTTCATGTTCAGGAGCATGCAGGAAGGCATACCGCATTTAGATTTCACTTGCACAAAACATTTATCAGGGTACCTGTTCATTTGAGAACCTAATAAAACAAGCTTAGGTGGTTAGGAAATCTGGAACCAGCAGTCAGTGGAGTGAGGAACTGAAAGGAATTAGTCACTTGACTGCTGCTTGGGTGAGACAGTGATATTGTGGTAATGAATGTGAATGTCAGCAACATACAGTATCTGTAAATAGTGGTGTTTGGTATCTGTGGCTGGGCATGGTTCTGTGGAAGGATCACAATAGTATGGAAGCTAATAAGATTCTACAGAAACTTTGAAAGTTTACAATAGAAATTACATTTATCTAGAGTATATTGTTTGATTGAAAATAATTTTATAGACAGTTATAGCTAGATCATAGAGAAAATGCTGTTTAATTCTGCATCTTGTTAAAAAAGTCTTCTGTATTTTTCTAGAGGATCAAGGAAGCAAAGTTTGGAAATGTTAGAAAGAGTGTTCTGTGGTGATTCCTGGTTCAGTGTATGACTACTAACATTCTTACTGTTATTTAGCTACAGCTGGGTGAAGAGTTTACAATAAATAAATGACCAAATTCTATCATGTTCTGCACCTGGAATTAACCATGGGAAGAAGCTGATTTCTTTCACCGCCCCTAAAACTCATTTTTGAGATCTTTTTATCAGTTCCTATACACATTAAATATATACTGTGCTAGCAAAATAAGGCCAGTCTTCATAAGATTGTTGTAATAATAAAGTTCAGCAACAGCTATGAGGTATATAGATAGAAGACCAGAAATGTACTTTGCTGTTGCCAAATACACCTCATCTCATGTTAATTACCAGTTTCTCTCAATAGGTGGATTTACTAGGTCTTTTCCCCGGAGAAACTTTAGCAAAGCTACTTTATCTTTTGATGTACTTGGATCTGAGTGTATCTACAGCTGGAAAAAACAAACATTCCAAAGACTGTTCAGACTTGTGCATTTTTTAATCAAAATCATATGCAAAGCTTTGGATAAAACATATTGGGTTTGCAATGTGCTGTAATTTTGTTCACATTTGCACTTCAAAAGGCTATAATGGGGAAATCTTAACTCAGCTGTTGATGAAGTTTCTAATAAATCAGAGTCTCGAACATATCCTGCAGTGCTCAGTTGTAAAAACTGACTGTGCTGGTTGGCCAGTCTGTTGATATTTGTATTGCCATGAAATTGCAGACTCAGCAACATCCAGATGTTGCTTCTGACCACAAGTTTTGAACCACTGTAATGACCTTGCTCAACAAACACACTTGTTATTTTTGACACAGAAGCAATTTACCAACCAGTCTGTACACTCTTTGGTTGACATTCCCAGAAGTTATCATGTATTTGGAGGTTGCTTAATGTATAGCTAGTAGCTATTTTTAACTGAACTGAACATTTTGTAACACTTCTCGACTTTTTTAACCCATAAATGAATCATGGAAAATTACATCTGCTTCTTGCTGTGGGCTTAGAAACATGATCTTTTTTGGATGTTTATATGGGGCGTTCTGATAGAAATCTCTTTATGCTGTACCCAATCAAAACACAGCTTGGCCCATGGCACATAGTCCTGTGATTTACAGGCTGAAACAAGTTTCAGTTCCAGCCTCCCTAGTAACTCAGGCTTTCAGCTGGAAATGCAATCTCTGTATCTCTGAAGTTGGGAGAATTTATTAATCAGAGAACTTTCCCTGAGGTGATGTCTCCTTGGGAAAGAAAAAAAGCAGGGGAAATGGGGGTGGTATTGCACATAATTAGGTCAGTTAAAGTTCCCTAAACTTCTCAGATCCTAAGCAATTCTTCAGTGTTTTCAGCATGCATGCACTTCAGCCTACATGCATTAATAGTTATGCTTATTCACTGGCATGCACAGTGATCACCCTATCACTTTTAGAGTGGAAAGTTGATTACATGATATTAAAGAGTAAAATGCAGGTTTTGTGTATCAGGTTCTAATGCCACATGCACACTCACAGAGGATTTTTCCTGAATGCTGGTTGAACTCTTCCTCTCAAAGATGGGCCACCTTCAATATGTCTCCCAGCTACTGAGAGCTCTTCAGGGCCCATATGTATTTTATGTTTGGTTGTTTTTTTTCACTCCCATGTCTGTGTTTTCAAAGGTATTTTGGGATTTCATTTAAAAATCACTTAAGAAATATTGTGTACCGTACTTGTGGGTGTACCTTAACCAGTGAAAACCCTGCTGGAGTGATTGAAAGTGTCTCCATCCTCAGGAGTGCCTGCCCACTATTTAGTTGGGGGTTACCATCTCTGTGGCAAGGGGTGCCCCAGCAGAGGGGTACCTCTTCCTTAACATCTGCAGTTCACAGACTGACCTCCTAACTTAAACCAGCTGTGTGTGCCTTGCCACATGTCCACTTGTGCCTGAGGACTCATGTAAGTATAGTGGCATACGTAGTATCACAGATATAAGAAATTCAAAGGATTCTGCAGGCTTTGATCAGCGTTGCAGCTGCATATACATGTTCATTTCTACCACTTTTGCTGCAGTCTCAATCCAGTACATGCACAAACTTGGACTTTGGCGCTGTCAGGCACTGACAAGTGTTCACTGATTCATGTTTCAGTATGGACTAGATAGATACATGTAGTGTGTTGACATTGACTAGATGTTAGGTGCCCACCAATCTGTTCTGTCATTCCCCTCCTCAGCAGGATGGAGGGGGAGAAAAGATTGAGAAAAATTGTAGGTCAAGATAAGGGCCATTTAATAAAGCAAAACCAAAGGCTGCATGTTGAAGCAAAGGAAAACAGATTTATTCTCTACCTCCCATCAGCAGGCAGTGTCCAGCTACTTCCTGGGAAGTATAGCTTCAGCACGTGTAGCTGTTGCTCTGGAAGACAAACATCATAACAAACACTCCCCCCTCTCCTCCTTTCTCTTTGCTTTTATTGCTGAGCAGACATCATGATGTACGTAATATCCCTTGGGTCAGTTGGGATCAGCTGTCCTTGGCTGTGCCCCCTCCCAACATTTTGCCCTTCTCCCCAGCCT
>JAVHNF010029446.1:3520-17922 GCA_034783455.1 Micropsitta finschii | reverse complement strand
AGGCAGCAAACAGCTGATACTTCACAGTCTGGTTTTATTGTTGGTGTATATGAAATCTGACCCTAATCTAAGTTGGATTCCCTGGCAGCCCTGTTGTCACTGCATGGATTGTTAACTGTGATGCTTTTAGATGAAGTATTGCTGTGTCAGTCAAAGAAGAAGGAAAGCTGAGAGTTACTGACCTTTAATTGAGAGGACGGGGGGAGGAGGAGCTGTAACTCTGTGGTCCTTTGTGGTAACTGCACAAAAAACAGAGGCATTATGGTAGTGACCTACCTGCTGCATTTCTGCAGTATATTTTTGGACTGAATTCACTGAAACATCATAAAGCTTAACGTCACTATCAGCCTTGTTTTATAAAGAGGGTGATTAGGAAAAGCGAAGTGGTTTGCTGAAGGATGTGCAAGTCAGTGGAAGAACTAGAGCGTTAACCAGAGTGTTATCTTGAAATCCTGTGCTGCAGATCTTTTCCTGTGACAGCACAGAGCTTCATAAACCAAAATCCAATTTCACCTGCAGTAAAGAGTGCCTGATTCGTCAACAACAGTGTAATCAGACTCTTACCTCTGGCTCTGGAAGTCCCCAGGGCCATCTCACTGGGCTCAAAGGAGTTCTCTGTTAAAGAAGGAAAATCTAAACTCAGAAAACAAGTTGCCAGCACAAACTCTTATGAAAAGTCAAGCTGCTGAGAAAGCTTTTTCAGCAGTGCAGGAAGAGCCAGGCATTTCTTTTATAGCGATCTGCCTGTTTATATCAGCAGTGCATTGATTGTTGTAGGCAAAGCGATGCTGATAAAATAACCTTATTGCTGCACTCAAATAATGTGCTTTACAGCATAAATGTGACTGAAATAGCAAATTCAATATTAAATTCATTTGACAACGAATGCACTAAAGAGGGTTAGGTATAAAATTTCACTGTTGCACACAGAAAGATGCCACATCTCTCATAAACACCTTCATTGAAAGTCAAGTATAATGGGCAGTTACAGGGCAAAATACTTCCCTAGCCTCCAATTTTACTTTTTTTACCTGATAAAGTTATTTTCATTTGTCAGCTACCTTTTGATAAATTACAAACGTAGCTATCAAATGATCCAAAAGTTAATCTCTGCATCTTTTTCATGCGTTAGGATTTTGTGGTGTGATCAAGAATGTCTTTGCCATTGCTTCTAAGTAGTACTTAGCTTTGGTTTAATACAGTTTCCATGGCTGTTGATGGTGAAGCTCCTTTGGGCTTAAATGGAGAGACAACTAGTTAAATGGGAAGTAGTTCTCCAAATCTTTCCTTAAAAGTCTGACTATTATGATATCTGGTACGTTTTCAGCTTTCTAAAGTTCCTAATGCAGGATTTTATCCCTTGGCACTATTTTGAGCCTTATGATGAGCGATATCTCCTTAGAGACCATGAGTAATCATTTTTTCAGGAAGTAAAAGATTGCTACAGATGTGCAAATGCAGGTGCACTCACTCCTCCAGGAGTTCTCAGGTTTCTATTACCAAGTTTCCCAGCAGTAGCTAGAAAAACATGAGCCAATACTGGAGCTGTTGTTAGGTGAGAACAAGAAATATCCATTAAAAACCCCACCATGATCCAGGGGAGGTATGGAGAAACAGCCAGCACTTACACTCAGCATAAAGCACCCTTGTTTTGTGGCACTTTTATAAAAATAAAAAGAAAACTTGTTAAAGTCTGAAGGAATATTTCTTTGTTTTTTTTTTTTTTTTTTAAAAAGGATGAAAATGGAAAGGGAAAAAAGAAGAAAAAAATCCCATGTGATTCAATGTTTTTTCATTATTCTAGATTCACACTTAGGGTGATGGCTTACTGAGAAACACGGGAGAGCACACAACAGCTTGAACCTGAGCTCTTAAGTTCCTCAAAAGTGCAACTTTCCACCTCTTCTCAAGTGTTCAAGTGGTCAAAAACTGAGTAGAAGAGGCCTGCAGTGACATGGTTTAGTGGTGGTCTTGGGAGTCCTGAAGTAGTAATTGGACTTGATGATCTTAAAGGTCTTTTCCAACCTAGTTGATTCTATGGGTGGTTGCTTGGTTACACCCATCCAGTGCACAGTGCCTTGGTATTTGTTAGATACAAAGTCCCTGTACACAACACTGTGGTTTTGTTTGTGATTACAAGAGTGCATCAGCTAAATTGGACTATGGATCATCAAAGACTGGTCTCCTGTATTTCACTGCTATGTGACTTGGATGTTAATTACTAGGTGTGCCCCCCAGAACCACCCAGGGCTATGGATGACTTCTGCCCAGGGCCTCTTGTGTTGTAGTGCACACCATGCAGGTGAAAAGTAAATAGTTCTCTCATACTACAGCAATGAGATTTTGTGAGCATCCATTCCTCAATAAGATAACTTGATTGTAGCAGTAAGAAATGATTGTCAGAAGAACCACTTGGTCTCATCATTTAGGAACTCACTTGGGAGGTACCAGAGTAACAGAGACTTCAGCCTAGATCTCTGCATGAAAATAAACCACTAAAATGCTGGCTTATTTGCAACAAATCATGCTTGATCTTTCCTCATGCTACATCTTGATCTTGTACAATCAAATACCTCTTTAAAGACAAGAAACATGCAACTGGCTGTGGGACCAGTGGTTGGCATCCAGATAGCACGTGTCTGCCAAATGGCTCACCTGCTTCTACCTGTGTTCTCAGGGATAAAAAAGGTGTATTTTGATGAAAACAGGGTTTGTTGCGGAGTTCTTATTCTCAGCCCTTGATAAACTTACTGTAAACACCGGTTAGGCACATTGCATTAGGCACAAATTAAAAACCAGCACCTTCTCATTCAGCCTTGAATTCAATCACCAAAACATTATATCTACTTTTATGTCAGTCCTTCTGGAAGGGAAGAAAGGAAGCAAACAGCTCATTCTTGTGTTTATCCTTCCAGCTTTTGGGAGCTGGAAACAGTGCTTCCTGCACTGCAAGTTGCAAACCTTCTTCCATGGATGCAGTTGCAGGCTGTGTTCCATCATGAAGAGGAGGAGACATCTATTATCATCAGTACATGTAGACACAAATACTAAATATCCCCTGAGTGAAAAAAGCTGCCTTTCAGAATGCTTACAAACTCTGTTCTTTCTCATGTTTAAATTAGATTCATATGTGCATGAGGGCTCACAGCAAACATGCTTCTGTCAGCTAAGTCTTTAATAACGAAGTACACTATCATAGTGCTTTTTAACTCATGTATCAGCTTCCATTATTTTGAGGAATTTCAAAGAGCTTTGTGGCACAATGTTAAAAACTGAGGTGAATGTGCTCAGATAAAATTTTAAGAGACATTCTGCAGTCCCAGCAAATTCCCAAAGCCACTTATATGTCCTGAATTGGGCATTCTTCCCTGTGCTCTTTACTGCGTGGCTGTATGTTTATATGTGTCAATATTTATATGTTATTATACATATTCACACATCTGTATTTGCACACACACTTGTGCACTTGTGTGCATAGGTATCTGTGCATACTTATATACACATATATGTGCACATACACACATGCATATGCACATATATATGCATGTGTGCATCTGTGCTTGTCTGTGTGTATACATATCTATCTGTTTGTTTCTGTACCTGTTAGCCCAAAAGGAATACTTCCACCTTCATCTTTTGGCTTCACATTTAGAAACCTTCTCTGTATATAGCAAGAATAATTACAAAAAGTCTTCAGATTAAAATGCTGGAGGTAAAAGTGAAGGAGGAAGTTTGGACAACTTTACTCATTGAATTTAAAGAGACAAGAACAGCATATGCATTGGTAGTATAGTGATTTAATGTAAGAGGCAATGAGAAATAGAGAGAGCAAGATCAATCAAGAAAGCTGTTTTGGGTCCATTCTGTGTTTCTAATCCCTTGCTTACTCACTCTTAATTTTCTCTGCTGGTTTCTACTTCTCCCTACAGTTCATCCAGCTCCCAGTGGCTGTGCTTATGCATTTCCATTTATGCTTACCACAGTATTCTGGAGCATGAAAGGCACTACTAAGTCCAACTTCTACTTACAAAACTCAGGAAAATCACTACTGTACAGATCACGTAGATTGCCATCTACTTAGGCAAAGGAGGTGGATAACAAAATGGAAAAATGCTAAATAGCCAAGTTAGAAATAGTCTGATGGTGATCTGACCAGGATATTCATGTCAGGAAAATGTTGTATGATATCTTGCTATAGGTAAGTTTTCAGTGGAATATAAGTTTGAGTGTTTGTAACTACTGTGATTTACTCTTACACTTTCCTCTTAGCATTTGACAAAATAGACTGAAAGATTAAGATCAGGTAGTAAGAGTTATTTTTCTAATCTTGTTCAAGCCAACATTGACATTTTAGAATTAGAATTAAAATAGACCTTCAGATTGTTCAGTGAAAACTGTAAAAATCTTTTGACACTTCTGCAATTCATAAAGTATTGAAACCAGAAACATTACTATGCCATAAAGAGTTTTAAATGAGTGGTGCTTAGGGTTTCCTTAAGGTTATGCTTCACTTTTTCACTGGTCAAATTCCTTCTGGAAATTAGGTTGACTAAAACTGACATGTAAAATAGGTATAGCCCCCTTTTTTAATGTTTTCAAAACAACCCTGAAATAACAACTTATCATATACACCATCTTCCTGTGCATGAAGTCATCTTATTTTCAAAGCCAGGTTAGAATTTAATAAATGCTTGCTCCTGTTAATAAATAACACATGTTCTTTTATGTGTGTGCTCAATAAAAGAGTTTTCACCTCTGTTTTGATAGAAAGCTACAAATCTCTTGTAGAAAATTTCAGGCAGTAAATTAAAATTTTTTTTTTCAGAAACAACTGGGAACTCTTTGGATCACTGAAATTCTAAGAATGATACTTAGCACTTGCATATTTATATGCATTCACATTTATATTTCTTGCCTTTATTAATATATTAAAATTAATACATTTAATAAATTACAACAATCTGTGGCAAAGTTAATCATTAAAATTGCAAAAGGAAGTATTTGAAGGCCAGAAAAGTGCTAGCAGCATGGGTGCCTGTTTGGATGGCTGCATTAAGGTACAGAATGAAATACTGGAATTATCACAAAATTGGAGGAAATCATTAGCTTGACACCAGGCTTTTGTTTATAACCATGGTCCCTAGGTTTTGAGAAGTGCCAACTAGTAATAGAAAACAAACCACACTAATCTGGTTCAGCATGTTAGAATTTGCAGACTTCTTCTTCCTGGAAAGTCTGTATTTTCTCAGAGCTTTTAAGGAGATTAAATTCCTATTTACTATGTTTTAATTTTGTGGGCCTTAAAAAATGAGAACATTAAATGTGCTTTCAGGTAGAAGGAAGTGTGAAAGGCTATTGGCCTGAATATTAAATGAGTGATTTGTTTTCTAGAATCTGAGCATTGATTTTTTTTCACCTCAAATGTTTAATTTGCATCCCATGAGGACAACTGGAATGGCCATTATTTAAGCCTATGCAATTATTCTTGATTCAGCTAACTTAAATATTTTACAAATATTTATGGCACTGTAAGTCCTTACTTTTCCTTGAACCTAGCAAAATCTGGTTCTTAACACACAACAGCTGTATTTTAAGGCACAACCACAGTAACACCGGGAGTTCTTTCCTTAAAGGTTTAACTGAAAGAGAAATCTGAAGTTTGCAAATGATAAGCACTGAATTTTATTTCCATAAAAGCTACTGAAGAAAAATTGCACTCTCATGCATCCAGTTTTCTGAACATCTGAAAAGAAGAATCGTAGAATCATAGAATAGTTAGGGTTGGAAGGGACCTCAAAAGATCATCTAGTCACACACTAAACATTAGTACAGGAAAGGCAGACAGTATATGCCCTCATATATATTATGTTTCAGCAAATTCATCCAAACTAATCTGTTCTATTTCTACGCAGCTATTTAACGCAGGACAAACATGACTTATTATTGACTTGTATTCTGATCTAAACCAAACCAGTGACAAGAGCTGCATAAAAACCCAGCGCTGCAACCCAGTCCCTTAATCACTTGTGGAGAAGTGCACAGTTTCAGGTGAAAGGGTATCCAGCCACCTTGCCGAAGTGAGCAGGGAGATTACTACAAGGAGCAGAAAACACATAGTCCCAGTGGTAGAAGACACCAACAATGACATACACTCCTTCTGCTACAGAGGCAAGTACTCCACCTCTTTCCTAGTCTCTGTGGGACAACCAGGTATCAAACCCACACAAAGGTGGGTTTTCAGCTGCCACAAAGGTAAAAAATTGTAAGAATTCAGCAGAAAAGCTGTAAGCATCTGCAGAACACAAGAATCACAATTAAATACTTCTCTCTCTGTAGTATCTGTACATGCTGGGGCTCACAGTGCAACAAAGAGCCTCTCAAATAACAGCAAATAACTCCCAAAGAGCATCCCCTAATAACAGCATTAGCATCCGCACTTTCTAGTAGAGTACCCCAGTCTGTGCAACTGATGCTCTTAAGGGCTACATGGCAAATATGAAAACAAACCTTGCCCAGTATAAGAAGGATATGTGCAAACCAATAGCACAGAACAAGAAGTTTTTAAGGTTTAGGGAACTATATAGGATTTGGGGGGGAGGGAATGGGCTTTTGTTTACTTGTTTATTTTGGGAAAGAGTAACCTCAGATGATGGAGAACTGATATTTGAACTCTTTTGTGTTAAACTTTCTTTCAGTGTACCCACTGATTTCTTACCTACACTCTGCTGTGTTTCATAGAAATCCCATGCCAGTATTATTCATCCGTAGTGGGCTACATTTTACCCAGTGCTATAGTAACAAGTCCCTCAGTTCTCTCTCCTCCAATAATTCCTAGAAGGAATGTAATTTTCAGCGACACATGGCTGTTTTCTGGTTACAGCTTACAGGGCATGAATAATTATGTGTTGCATCAATGGCAGAATTCCTCTGACTGGGAAGCAAGGTACTGCTACTGAGTTCCCTGGAAAAGAAATCCACATTTGTCTTGTTAAGTCCGGTGTCTGTAGCTAAGGCAATACTACTACTTGCTACTATATCACATAGGAATTCCTACTAAATCATTCCTGTAGATTAAAACATTCAAACCTGCACATATCAGCAATGGAAGACCCATTCATTGCAGTTTTTGATGGATATCTTTCCACTACTGTGTCCTTCTGAAATGATAAATAAATCCCTGTGAAACAACCCACATCGTGTACTGGTTCTTTCAGATTTTACAATTTGCAGAGCTGTTTATCAGAATAATTTCTTTTAAGCCCAAGTTTTTCCAGTGTTTCATTGTGATCTGAACCAGATATCCCAAAACCTGCAAGTAGCTGCTTTTATCAACACATAGTCACTAAGAAGCATTGCACCAAAATAAATGGCTAGCATGCTTTAAGAGTCATAGAACTCTTAAAAATGCCTTAAGACTCAAGAACCCAAGCACCTTCTAGATCATCACTACTTAGTGCACAACTCTCATTCTCTTGCTCTCTCCACTCCTTGCTTCCCTCCGTATGACATTGCAGATGGTCCCACAGAAAGTTATCCAAAACCAAGTCAATTATCATCTAGGAACATATATCTAGAACATGGCCTTTTTGTGCATGGATATAGTTGAAGGAGAAGATAAGCATGCTGTAGTGCAGCTCTGTAATCTAAGGAGCTCTTCCATTTGCAGTGAGATCAAAGGTATGCTGCCTTTGGAATTTAGAAATCTAGATACCCGTTAAGATTCTGGAATACTCTGACAACAGCTGCTTTAAACAGAAGTTACCAGATGGTAATATTTGTGTGGGTTCCACATTGTCTGGCAAGGAACAAGCTAATGATGCACAAAATGCTTTGATGCACAGCATTCAAGTAGTAAACTTAAAGTGACATGAGGCTTTATACAAGGACTCGTCTTGCTACTTTACAATGATGTGTGATACAAGTAATATTTACCAATGCAAGTGTACAGGTATGAAGACACAAAGTTATCTGGCACAGAAGTAGGATTAAAATGAGCATCATCCCTCAAAATTACTAATATTTGTGAACTTCTGAGTAAATTTTCAGAGAGCTACAGATCATATTTTAGGTGTACTGCAGTTAGGATGGTAGATGTGTGGAATATACAAATCCAGCAGTCACATGGAGATTCAAGCACAAGTCTCTTTCAGTCATATTTTGGAAACAGAACATGATGACAGCCTAAAACCCAAAATCCAACGAGTTTAAGGGAAGCCACCAGAAAACTAAGGAAATACTATTCATATGGGTATATCATCAACACAAACAAGATTAGAGCTCTTCTCTGCAAAGAACATCTTCATATTTCAAGGCAGCTAATTTCAGAGCTATCTGCTGTATGTATATATGCGTAAGAGGCTCTGAGCAAATTTCTTTGGTATGAATTATATAATTGATAACAGAAAAATGACAGAAACAGTAAGCGGGTTTCTTACACTGTTCTTGCAAGGATGCATAAAGATGCCAAAGGATCAGAGCATCATTGATATCCTGATTTTTTATTTACTGAAGAAATCTATAGAGTATTGTTCAGGCAGAAATTAAAGTAGCAGTAACTATTAAACTGTGTGGGTTTGAAGAAATACGTGGTTGTGGTCTGTTTTCCACTGTTACTTTAGAGTTCATGTACCATATTTGTAACCAACCTGGCCATGCAAAACGCAAACCTGAAAATAGACCTTCACATGCACCTGGATTTCACTTTTTCATTTGACCCTTGAGTACTTGCACTACATAAATAGGAAGTTATTTAAAGTCTATACTTTTACAGATCAGGCCCCAGCTGGAATCTCCTTGAAAATTGTGTTGAACAGGTTCCCTGCTGATCTAAATTGCAGTGTGGAAACCTTTGTCAAAGAACACAAAATAATGCTGAGGGATTACTTTAACATTTTTGTGTGTTTGAAAACACACTGAATTTGGGGGTTTTGGGGGTTGTTTTACTGAAAAGTTTAGCAGGATTGCTTTGAATTAAGTACTCTATTTCTTATAAAATACATTTTTCATCAAATAGATCTATTGACAAATTACAGATGACCAAAGCTTGACCAAAGTCAGATAAACTATGTTCATGAATATATAACTCTATAAAACACATACTACTTGTTAATATTATTACTTCTCTTAGGAAATAGTCCCTTAAGTTGACATATGCTAAACAATCAACTTCTTAAAACAAACTAAAGCAAAATTAACTATAGATATGCAGTCTAAGTCAGTTAGTGGTCTATGACTCTGGTGAGCATCATCTGATGTTCTGTGTTGCTATGTAGGACTTTTGAGAAATAAATTAGAGTCATAATTATTGTCCCTAGAAATTTAAGACGGAATAATCACATCGCATCATAGCAACTTATTTATGGGCTTTTTTATTTGTTCTGCTGAACCATTCCTCCAGGACAACAATTATATTCAATATCCTTGGTATATTAGCATCCTGCAGTAATGCATTTAAGTTGGGCATGTTTATTATATTTATTAACCAAAGGACAAAAATAACAGAATGAGATGTAATAGAACACATACATCTTGTGTGTAGTTTGCAGGCAATATATTTAATTGTTCCTCCTTCATGTTTGCTGATTCAAGTGAAAGTCAACAACAGATTCTAAATTCAATACCATTTACTTCATACAGACCAAATTCTGTTCCAGGGGTAACCCTGAAACTTTAAGTACTACTGTAGCCCTAGAAGTTTCTGCAGCAACAGTGACGGATTCCCACTGAAATGCATCATACACAGTGCTGTGCCCATCAGCAAGAATATAAGCTATTCCTATGCCATTTATTTGTAGTGATTTCACTTTGATCAATCCACATACTAAAGTATTCAACTGACAGAGCAATTGCCTTTCTTTTTAAATAGTGCATGAAGAGCTATGAAAGTAGAGCAATGTGCCTGTGACACAATGCTGGAATTGAGATACAGGATAAAATATCTGAAATGCTAAAGGATCACAAGGTCTAAGGATCTTTTTTTGTCTCCTGACTTACCATAGGACTTCTTTTAATTTTACCTAGATGTAGGGGTGGAGATAACAGAAAAAGTCATTTAGACCACTCATTGCAGTCTTCAAATAAAATGTGGAAGAAAATTATACAAACTCTGGAGGTCATCCTACTGTCATTAAAGCAAATTGCAGAACTGTTGCAAGGCAGAGGGAGCAGGAGCCACCTATCCAGTAAGTTATTAAACACAGAGCCCCATTTAAAAGTACACAATTTCTTTGATTTGCTTTGTCATACACTACCTGCTTTACCTTCATAAGATAAGCATTGTTTCTAGGGGTGAGTTAGCCACTGTTTAGCACAAGTGGGGTAGCTGTGCTCACGGGCTGCCTCATTCTTCCTGGCTCTGAGTAAATGTCAGTATCAGGATTTAAAACCAGAATTGCTTGGCTCCTCTTCTCAGGATAACATCCAAAACACTATCTCACTTTCTATGCTGCATGAAAACAGAATTTAAATAACACCAGGATCTTCCACCTTGCACTATGCATATCCCTTCATTTTAAATATTTCATGTAACTCTATCCAAATTCAACAAAAAGCAGCTATGATCTCTATCAGAAAGTACCAAGTGTAGTACTTCCCAAGCTCACTAGCTTTATTAGACCTGCTCTATGCTGCCTGCTGAAACAGTTCTCCTATCAGATAACTTCTGGAGCAATCCCTGCTTCTGTACATCAGCTGTTAGCATGCAACAATATCCAAGTCCTATAAGGCTTTCCAACCTTTGGATCACCTCTTTACACCCTGTGAGCAGGAGGTAAGGTACAAGTAATATGACTCAATCCCTTCAGTCAAAACTGCTGAGATCCAAGAATTTCATATTTTTGTAATCACCTTTAACCCACAGCACTGGAACATTAATTGAATATAGAGCAGACATAATGCCTTAGCAAATACCGTAGATTAACATTTCAATTACTTTTACTGCCTTAATAACAAAGAAAAACTAATAAAATAACTGCATGATTAAGCAATTACTCTCTAATATTTCCAGTGTCTTTATGATTTGTTCAGACCTACTACAGGCACTTACATATCCCAGTTCTCAAAGAAGGAAACCCATTTGTGTTCAGAGATAATATACTGTAACAGGAAGAACTTCTAGTGATGTACAGGTCTTAGTGTAACCAGAAGCTGGCTAGAACAGAGATAGTGTGCTCCTGAAAGACATTTAGCAATGGGATTTTCATGTCAGGCTGGACCTGCCCCTCCTGCCCCTCTGCAAGAAAGGGCAGATGGTGTTGGATGTTTCCAAGGTTTTTGATACAAATGTCTTTAGGTAAACACGTCCATGCCAAGCAGATTTCTTTTAACAGACTAACATGAGGATCATATTTTTATATAAGATTTTTCATTTTGCTTCTCTCTGTTATCAAATACAAACTCAACTTCAGTATGAAGCTACCATGACTAATTAAGAGACTGACAACAGCTTCCTTAAATCACTTCTCACTCTGTTTACAGTAGGGAATTTCATTAAGATGTGTCTTTCAAGTTGAGGTATTCCATGTTTTGCCCCAATCCACCGACTAACATTTTACCCACTTCAAGATCCCTTGATAGTTTCCTGTGTAGGTAAGCCCAAATGAGAGCCCAACTCCAAATATAGACACTTGTGTTTAGCACTGTGTTTATCACCACATTAATTTCCAGCATTCCTGTTCCAGCATGAATGCCATTTCCCAGTGCAGAGAAGCCTCATTTTACAGAGATCAGCCTCAGGCCACTAATACTCTGGAACAGAAATGTTCTTTCCTTGGAGACCCATGCCATCTCTGGAATGAAGGCTGATTTGTCAGCATACAATCAAGGATGCTAAGTGTACTACTTGGAGCAGGCATTCCTGACATTTTCTAGGGGATGGGAAAGATTATTTTTTCTGATGCATCAGTACTGGAATTATATATTTCCAGAAGCAAGGGACCAACTCTGAGGAGTGATCAATTCTTCTCCTTTACTTCCCACTGCCACCAACCTGTTCCAGACACTTTCCCTTGCTCGTGGCATGCTGATCACTCTCTTTATCCTCCTGTTGTGGAGCAAGCAAAGAATGTTTTATCGCTGCTGGGGAAGAGTGGCTGCACAGGCAGTAGGGAAGGAAACATGAAGGAAAGAAAAAGGTGTGTGGGTAGGTTTGTTTTCAGTTTCCTATTTATGCAATAGTCCATAAAGATTCATGTCACAGCAGCATCTCATAGCAGATATTGCCTCACATATGCAGAGTAAAATAGTTCTTTAATCTGGAAACCTAACAATCAGAATTTTAGCTGGCAGTACACAGCAGCTCCCTCATCCAAGGAAGAATTCATATCTCCAAGAAGGACATATTCCTTCTGCTGTCAGTGAGCCATTTTCTACTCAAAGAAAGTCTGTGCCAAAGAGTCTGCATACGGTCTGTCAGTCAAGACAAAACACACAGATTCAAAACCATGGTGTACACTTGGCCATGGCATTCCCCACAGTCAGCTACAAAACGGAGGGAAAACCACAGATCATCTGTAGAGGATATGGGAGAAAAGGTGATCTCCAGTTCACCAATGCATGTGAACAGGTAGGAGAGATGTATCACTTCTACCATTGCACCTCACCCCACACCAGTGCTCACACACATCCATGCAAACCAATGCTGAAAACCAGAACACAACATGCTGCACTGCATCCTGTACACATTCATATGGGACATGCCAAGAATGACACCTACCCATCCCCCTTGTACAACATCATCTGTGGTACTGTCCCTCACACGGCCGTTATCACAGTTCTGGCCTTTCCTAAGCTCTCCTGCTTTTCTCAGTCCCTCAGCAGATATCACTACATCACTGCAGTTGCCTTGGAGAAGCCATTCTTACCTTGACATCCTGCACCAGGGTCTTCACCACCAGCAGCTGACATAGCTCATGTGACCCATAATCATAAACCATGTATATCATATGTAGTGCTGGTTTGGTTGGGAAGAAGCTTTGCTTGGAATCAGACGAGTGAAGAGACAAAGATGGTTGGACTCATCTCTTGGATATGTTTGGAGGTACATGTTGCTGCAACAGATTTACAAGTAAACCAACTTCTTTTTTTTTCAGTGTACAGGGTTATTTTTGGCCATGAATGTTGTTCTTTGACTGTCTGAGCTCCTCTGGAGGCTTCTTCTTCCTGTGAACCATGGGTTGGTTCACTGAGCAGCCTCCAAGTCCTCTGTGGTAAGCTATCAGTTCCAAGAAGAATGAGTCAAGTGTTTGCCCACATGAAATTCATTCCCTGTTATTTTAGGAAGAGGCAGAGAGGCTCATAACTCATTCTCATCACTGCTGGGAAGCAATCACCAGGTCTCTTGCACAACACAGTGAACAGGGCTTTCATAGTGATGTAGGCAACATAATTTTGCAGCCAAGGTAACACATGACATTGGCAATGCCAGGGAATGTGCCCTTGTAACACAAATATTTCAGTAGATATTCCTGCACTATACCTCAAGAGGAATCATCCACCTGCATCTGGGTTGAGATTTGTTGAAAATATTATAAAACAGATTCCGCTAATTATTTTTTAAACATGTTAGTGAAATAATTTCATTACTGACAGTGACAGTAATAATTTGAATTGCTGTCAATACCATGAATCAAACCCCATAGATGTCCATCAGTATCTATGCTAGTCACTCTTCCTCTGTGAAGGGCTTAGATTCCCTGGGTCATGGGTTTCATTTTGAAAAGGCAAAGCTCAATCTGCAAACCCCTATTTCATCTTGCCTTTCTCTAAAAAATACTGAATCTATATTAACCCTTCCTTTAGCCATGCAGATGTGTCTTCTGCAATAAGCACAGAAAGAAAAGATATGCTCAGCAGAGTCCCAGGTGTTAAAGATGGTGTCAAATCCTCCATTTCAAGCCCAGCTTGACAAAGGGCCTAAGGATAATCTCATTTATCAAACTGAAATGTGTCTTGAGTGCCACTGCAGAGACTAAATCACTGCTCCATATGACTGGTGGATGGGTCCATCCAGGCTGAGACGCTTTATAATTGTAATGGCTAATTAGCTTCATTATGACAGGACACGCAGAATCAACCAGCCCTCCTGGCAAAGTCTGTATCATGAGTAAAGGTACTGATGGTGTACCCCCAAACATGGCTACAGAACAGACTTCTTGCATCAGCTCACAAAGCTTGCCTTTGCTTAAGGGTTGCATTCAGTCATGTGGTTTCTCAGAAAGGATTGAGGGACAATGCTCTACAAGATGCATGATGAAACAGTAAATAGCACACGCCATATAAACATATAACAGTAAATACAACACCATATAAAAACTGAGTGGCAAGTGGTCACTGTGGTTGAGGTTAAATTTATTTCTAATGCTTCTCTGTCAACAAGCTATTTAAGGCTTGCCTCTCTATTTTTA
>JAVHNF010029444.1:0-12550 GCA_034783455.1 Micropsitta finschii | reverse complement strand
TGCCATCTGACTCTCAAACCATACTGCATCCCTACCCAGACTACCATGGCAAGCACCATGCAAGGCATGTGGATCCAGATACCAACTGCAGACAGTTGCTATAGCCTAGCAGGTCACCAGCGAGACCAGAAGCCAGCAAGCTACCTGCTTTCAGACACTTGTGTTTGTCCCCACAGGTGGGCTCACACAGCCTCTCTATTGGTCACCCAGCAGCAGGGAGGCCTGCAGGTCCGTGCTCCCAGTAAGGCTTTGGGAAAGATGGTATTTGAGACCTCACTGTCCACAGCACTACCATACCTTGGAGCATCATGAAGCTTTTGCTGGCTGCACTGCAACAGACCCGCAGTCATGTGGGGGGCAGCCCAAAAGCCAAGGATCAGAAGTCAACCCAGGGGGGTAAGACAAATCGAAACAGGCTCTTCAGCTCAAGAGAGAGTTTCTTCACCAGCATGTGTCTATATTGGTGTTTCTGAAACCTCAGATTTTGGGATAAGCCCAGGGTTCTGATCAGCCCTTTCCACAAACAGAGGTCCATCCCAGAGCACCAGGAACTGGTCCCCCTGATGATGAACATGTAAATCTCACACACACCCAAAATGCAAACTCATTTAAGAGCTAATTTCTCACAGGACTGATCTCCTCTAAAGCGAGTTTTGCAAGGTCAGGAATGTGTTCTTCTGTAACAAAACCTTTTGTGAAGCTACTGGCGTAAAAACTAGTATTACAAGGTCTTACAGAAGCTCCAGAACAACATGCTGTAGTGCTCACAAAGAGGAAATTCTTCCTCCACAAGGTATGGGAGCAGTTAGCCCAGCCTCAAGCACAATAGATGACAGGTGACAACAATTCAACTCCAAGTTCCCCATCAAGGGGATGGGCAAGAAAAACCAAGCCCCAGCTTGCTTCCTACCTGCTTCAGCCCCTAAAAGCTGGGTCCTGTCTGCGCATGAACCAAACTTGCTCTAAAGACACCAGTTTCTCGAGAAACCCAACAGGAAACAGAGCACCAAGGAGGAAAGTGAGCCAACAGCCAGCTAGAAAAACCTCCAGGAAGTGACCTGGCTGCAGCACAGTTTATGCAGGACTGGTTTTGGAAGAGGTTTTCTCAGTTGGGTGAAGAGCTGAACAGGACCACTGAGCAGCTATGCTCAGCTCTAGAAGCCCACGCAGGCCTGCAGAGAAGTCACCTCACTTCTGGTTCCAAGAGACCCTGTGGAATTTTAAAAGCCTGCCTGAAGCAGCAGCCACAGTGCTAAACATGAAGGGCCAGAAGCAGCACGAGGAACAACACATGAGGTGCAGAGGAGAGAGCTGAGGAGTCAGACCCTGATGTGCTCACTTTGACCCCCTGGAAGGATTGCACAGGCAGCTGCCCACAACTGTTTGACTCTTGTTCCCAGGCACTAGTCACATTTGGAAGCCTCCACACCAAAGCATGAGGAATGTATTTAGAGGAGCTGAAGTCCAAAGGTCCTTCTTTTGCCAGAAGGCAGGGAACTGCTCACAGTCTGCTTTCTTGCTCATGCTTCAGGAAGCTTGCAGAACTCTGATTGACTTCAGCCTGTCATTGCTACATCAGCAGCAACAAAGGGAGGCAAAGGAAATCTCCCATTCCCACTAGCACAAGTGGCAATCAGTGCTATTTAGCAGCAAGCACTAAAGGCAGCTATAATTAAGCACAATCCACTTACCCCAGCAGACTCCCCAGCGTGCAGAGTGGAGCTCACAGAGGTCAGCTGGGGGCAGGACTCTTCGAACAGGGTACTCCACACACCTTCTGCTGCTGGCACACCACAGGCACTGGGACACAGGCAGCACAGCATTACCAGTGTGCAGCAGTGATGCCAGTTAGCCATGCTCTGCTTTGTTAGCTGCAGCAACAGAGCCACTGCTGCCTGCTCCTGAGAGCCAGGTACCACCTAGCAGCAACAGGGCACTCAGTTGTGCCTGATCAGCACAGGCAGCATCAGGCTTGCCTGCACCAGTAGAGCCAGGCAAGGGGAGTGCAGATTTCTAGAGCAGGTAAAGATGCTGAGAACCCTCCTGGCTTGCATGATGGTCATAATAATCAAATCCCTAATGCTCACTCCATGCATTTCTGGGACATGAAGGAAGCCTTTGAGACAAGGCACTTAACAGAGCTAATGAGCAGGGTAGGTTTGCATGTGCCATCCCTAGTCTTTCCCAGAAAGACTACCTGCAGCAGCTTTGCACCCTCCTCTCCTGAGTGGCTCCAACCCCTAACACCAGTGCTTGGTTGGGTTTGGTCAAACTGGTTTTGGCTGCATCAGCTGTGAGATCTCACTCAAGTTCAAGTCTGCTGATATCAGAGATAAGGTGGGTGGGACACAGGTATACATCTTGCACCCACCCAGTACCCACAGGCTGGTGGAGGGTCAGCTTGCCTAGTCAGTCAAGCCCCCTCAGCTCCTTCATGGTGCATATCCCACTGACAGCATCTCCCATCCATGAAGAGGAGCTCATTAATCAACTCCAAAACCATACAGCAAACCCCAAACAGTTACTAGCAACCTCTTCCTAGAGCACCAAGGCAGGGTTTCCCACTTACCATCACGGGTGGGTGGCATTTGCAGCATGTTCAGGACAAGGACGGGGGAGCAGCTCACCCTTCCAGGAGGGAAACTGCTCCTTAACAGCCCAGCAAAGCCCACACTATGTTTTCAGGCATTGGAAGAGGTTGGGAGTTCTACTGCTGCTACTTACAGTGACATTTTTCAGACACTCCTCGCAGCTCCTGTTTGTATACTGGCTGCAATCTACAGGAAGGAAAAAAGACACCTCAGTACTTTGAAGAACTTCTCAGTACTTTAAAACTCTGGGTCCTCAGAGCCTGCTCCTGCCCACTCTGGAGGTGGTCACTCCATCAGAGCAACAGCAATGCAGCATAGCAGTGCTGCAAGAGATGCCAGCTTCAAAACACACTCAGTGTCACAGTGATAATCCCAAAAGCCTTGGAATGGAAATCCTCTGCCTTGACTACAATAGCCCAAAGCCCCAAGCTGTGAGTTCCTCTCCCTAAAAGCCTGAGCATCTGCTGTGGCCAGGGCAGCCCAGGGATACAGCTGGGGTCAGTCCAGAGGGACCTTGCAAAGATGAGGAAAAGCAATGGACAGGCAGTGCAGTCCTGTATCACCAGATGACAGATCAGCTCCAGCAAACAAATGCCAGACAAGGAAGTTACTACTAGGAAGAGAAGCAGAGGAGCACAAGGGGGACATGCAGCTATGGTCTCTGTGGGAGCCCATACCCTCCCACTACATATGAGTGAAATTCCAGCCCATTCATCCAAGCCCTCCTTCAGCAGGAAACACTCCAGGTGACAAGAGGCATCACAGTCAAAATTTGCACCTGTGTTCAGAACCTGTTTGCATCACATTTGGCAGAGGAAGACTCCTGCTCTACAGACATAAGCAGCTCCTAGCATATGTATGACAGCTCCCAGCATGGCATTCCAGGACCATGAATGACAGCATTCCCAGGGAATTCAGGTCACCTGGGTGGGGAAATGGATCAGCTCTGAACACAGAACAAAGTGGCCTAGTTCAGCTGCCTTCCTGGGCTTGCCTGCAGCTCCAGGCCAGTGCTAGCTCTTCAGGAAAGCCTTCCTAAGGATATTCACCTACCATTTCACTGGTATGCTTCCCAGATCCTCAGGAAGGGTGGTTTGCCAGCCCTTGGGGACCAGCCATTTAAACCTCATCCCTTGCCTAAAGGGTGTAAGCAGCAGCCCATTTGACCAAAGGCCATGAACCAGTTTGCCTGACTACCCAGTAACTGGTAGAAGGATCACTGCTTTGCAGCACCTTAATCAGGAAAAAATATCAGCCCAAGGTGCTTGTTTTCCATGCTCACAAGCAGCAAAGCCGCATTTTCTCTCTCCAGCTGGCAGGAGCCCTGAGCTGTGACCCACTGTCAGCAGTCACATGCTCTGCACAGCCCTCCAAACAACTGGGCAATGTATGAACATAGCTCAGATAAGGGTGTTTACACACTGCCACCCCCGGAGGCTGAGATTGCAGATTTTAAACACTCTAAGGAAGCTGCATCTTCCCTGTTCCTCCAACCAAGGCCAGGAAAGCAACACAGCAGCCACGCTGCCCCGAGACCGTTTGCTTTGTGACCAAGGAGTCACAAAACAGCTATCTCACATCAGAGGAAATATTTCAACCTGGCTCCCTACGCTTTTCCTTGGGGAAGGGAATCAGCCTGCTCGCACTGGACAGCATGGGGAGCACTGCAGTCCTTGGGGATAGAGGTGGGAGAGCAGCTCTTGCTGTGCTAAGAGCTTCCTTCTGCCACTTGGCTATGGGAGAAATGAAGAGACAGCAAAACACACATTGGTCCTCACTCTCCTCCCAGCTGGAGCAACCACACAGCCACCAGAAGTCTCATCATCAGTTGGAGAACAGTTTCCCACTTGGTGAGCAGACTTCTTGGGGCACACCTGAAGGGGGATTGTCCCTACTCTTTGCTAGAGCTTCTCCTCTATCTGGAACAGCAGGCACAGGGCTATGCTACCTCCTCCACCCACCAAGGAGGAGCAGTCAGCACCCACTGCTCCTCACCTACACCCAGATGTGATGGCCCCCATCTTCTTCCTGGTCTGAAGCTCCTGAGGCTGTCACCCCCAGCCTATCCTGAAAGAGGATTTCCTTTAAAGGGTCATCACTGGGGGGGCTGGCTGTGTTAGCATCACTGAATGCATGGCTACATTGCAAGTGGCAGCTGGGAAAGGAGAAGGTAAATCTTCTTTTCCAGCACCCCTTCTTCCAGATCTCAGAGGGATGCACTGGTGCCCCGTACTGCACAAGGCCACACTCTGCCCTGGAAAGAAGGGCTTTCTTTCAGGGATGCTTAGCACGGCCCATGAAAGATAAAGGATAACCCAGGACAACCACTGTATCACCACCATCCCAGCCCCCTACACGTTTCTGAAGCCTTCCCAGCAAGGACGGGACTTGCCCTCCGGGCTCCCACTGCCTATCCTTGGGCAATAGCCTGCACCAGGCTGCGCCATGCTCTAAGCGCCCCGCAAACGTGGGGTTCAGAGTAACTGCAAAGACACGACTTCGGGTGCTCCCGCCTCATCCCCTGCGGCGCGGGGAGCAGCACCCAGCGAGGCCGGGACCACAGCCCATCACCGCGGGCTCACAAAGACCCTCATTCCGGCTCTCACGGCGACCGGAGCAGCACCCACCCCGCTGAGGCCGGGATGAGGCCGCGCTTACCTCCCGCCACGTCCTGCGCGGCGGCGGCGGGCAGCAGGGCCAGGGCAGCGCAGAGCCCGAGCACACCGACCATGACGGAACCGGGCCGCAGCCTGAGCCTGGGTCAGCCGGGGCGGGCGCTGTCTCCTATGTAGGGCCGAGCGCGGGGCGGGGCGGGCCGGGGGCGGCCCTTCCCGCGTTGTCCCGTGGCCGGTCCCGGGCGCCGGGCCACATGGAGCCGGCGGAGGTGTGAGCCCGGCGGTTGCCGGTTGCCGGTTGCCGGTTGCCGGTTGCCGGTTGCCGGTTGCCGGTGCCGGGCGGGAAGCCCTTCGGGGCTGGCGGGGAGGAACCGGTCCGCCGCACCCCGGCAGCCCCGGGCCCGACCGCAGGAGGGGGCCAGGCCCTCGCTGAGCTACGGAGGCAGCGGTTTGCCCGCCGGGTTCGGATAGTGCCAGCCTGAAACGGAGACCCGGCAACCTGGTCTAGTGGAAGGTGTCCTTGCCCGTGGCAGGGGGTTGGAACTGGGTGAGCTTTAAGGTCCTTTCCAACCCAAACCATACTGTGTTTCTGTGCCCCTTCTCCTGACCCCTGCATGAACCAGTCCCCACAAGGTCCCCACAATCCCTTCCTTCGTTGTTACATCAGTTTTTATAGCACAGAAGTGCGTTAACTTTGTTCACATTTATATTAGTTCACATGATGCACAACGATAGGTTGTGGAATTTTACTGGAGACTTTGGTATTGTTCATGCTTGAGTAAAACAAACAAAAGGACAGCCTGGCCCTTGTAAAAAGGACTTTGCTGCTGGGAAGCATCATAGAATCACAGAATGGTGATCTCCATATTTCTTGTCGGCCCCTTCAGGCACTGGAAGCTGCTCTCAGGTCTCTCCAGACCCTTCTCTTCTCCAGGCTGAACAAGCCCAGCTCTCTCAGCCTGTCTCCAGAGCAGAGGTGCTCCAGCTCCGGAAGCATCTTCATGGCCTCCTCTGGACTCACTTGAGCAGCTCCACATCCCTCTTGTGTTGGGGCCCCAGATCTGAGTGATGCCAGTACCCGCCCAGCCTTGAGAGGCAACCAGACACACAAGTTCTATGTCTCAGCAGCCCCCAAGTCCTTGCTATGTGCCAAGAGCCCTGCGTTTCTCCCGAGGAGCTGCCAAAATCTGAACCACGTGCAAGAGGCAGCTGCTGGCATGAGAGCACTCACCTGTGGTGGCAGAATCAGGAGAGTCCTGCTCCCTCCTCCGCATCACATCTCCCACGGCTCAGCCCCCACATCCCATGGTTTGCCTAACTTAACACCATCAGCTGTTGACTCTTCCAGCCTGCAGGAGCTCTGTCACCAGTGGCCAGCCCATCTGGCTCTCAAGGACACCAGGAACATGACAGGGAGAGAGAAGCTTTCAGAGCAGGCAGACAATGAGCTCCACAGTGAAGCAGGCGATGGCAGGATGGCCAGCAGTGCTGCCTGCTCAAGCTATGGATCACCTCCTTCAGGTGTTTTTCTCTGTTTTGCTGAAAAACACTAGTTATCTTCTTAGTTTAGAGTAATCCTCCCTCATGCCTCCCAGTCCTTCTGCCTGTGCCAGGCTGCCTGCTCCTGCTTGCTGCTGCCAAGAAGCCCACATGCATGTAGTGATGCTGCTACCCCATCCCGAAAGGACCGGGGGTAAAACCAGGTCCCAAATTACTCTGTGCAGGCAGCATCACAACCCTCAGTTGACAGTAAAAAACCAGTTCTTTTGGGCTGTCTGCGTTGCTGGGCATGAACCATAGAATCGGCCCCTTCAGGCACTGGAAGCTGCTCTAAGGTCTCCCTGGAGCCTTCTCTTCTCCAGGCTGAACAAGCCCAGCTCTCTCAGCCTGTCCTAGACCACAGATAGGTGTTTCCTTAGCACTGCTGTCACTGCAGTCAGGAATTGGGAGCGAGTGTTTTAATGAGGAATCCAGATCAGGAATGACGGTTTAGTGATGGTTTGAGTTTAGTTTTTTTTCCCTTCTGAAGCATGGCGGCATTCACAGGGCAAATAGCACAGAAAACTTGAGGGCTTTTGTAGAAAAGTGACTAATGAGACACTTCTTCCTATATCTGCTAATGAGGAATGTGCCTCAGGCTTGTGCTTAATTAGAGGGTGCTGTCTGAAGCAATCTTCACAATAATGGAGCTGATGGCAAAGGCAGGAGGAGGTTGTTTATAGAAACCTGCTCCAAGTGAGTCATTCTCCATGGTGTGAAATCTTGCCTGAGATACATCTCCCTCCTCGCGCAGAGCCAAGGCTGATCCCAAGCTGCTGTGGTGGGGCTGATCCCAAGACCGGCCTGCCAGGCTCCATGGCCGCAGCACTGGAAGCAGCAGCAAAAATCCAGCATCCCATGATCACTATAACCTCATCCTATAATCCCCATGGTGAACATATGGAGCTGGAGCTTTAATCCACTTTGCTTTCTCATCCTCGTTAGGAGTCTGCTGGGCAACCTCCCCTCTTTGGGTAGGAACCATCTAATTTCCAGCTCGATGTCATTCCCATTTTATTTTTCCTCAAACCACCATTGATCTTTCATTTAAACAGCTCTTCCCCCGCCTTGATGTTTCTCTTCTGATGTATTTATGTCTGATGTATTTATAGGTAGCAGCGTTATCCCTTCCCAGCCCTTGTTTTGCTTCTCCAAGGCAGCCGTGCTCCTCACATCTCCCCTGCGCTTGCTCCCTGCTTCCAGCCGTGTTTCAGTTGGAGCTTGTTGGCTTTAAGCAGGGGAGCCCTAAGCTGCCCAGCCCTGTACCCCATCAAACCACAGCAGAAATCATGTTGTGTTTCAGTGTTTTAAACAGTTTGCCCAGTGGAAATCCCATGTGAAGCTGTAGAGCAGCTTTTCAGCTGGGTTGTGGTGCCTGTTAGTGAAGGTTTCTCTGAAGGTTCAATGCCTTCTTTCCTGCTGGCCCAGCTCTCCCAGGGCCGTTTCCATATGTTCTGGTGCTGCTTTTAGCCACTGGGTATGGGTTGGCAGTGGGACCAGGGTGGGCATCTCCCGTAATTGCTGCTTGGTACAGCATCCTTGTAGAGACAGACAAGTCTTGGAAAAATCCAACAGTCTGAGCAAATGGGAGACTCCTACATATGTCCTATAGATGGAGGAAGAAGAGGCTTTGGGGCTGATTTTCCTCTGTTCTAGGCTGCTTTTTACAAGTTCTGGCCCTGCCAGAGGCTGTGAAAAAGGATGCAGAGAAGGCAGCTGCCTCCAGCTGTTGGCAGATGTGAACAACGTGCTGCATCCAGTGTCACTGGGCATAGCTGTGGGAAGTCTGTTGCCCCAGGACAGAGGAAGGCAGGGCTCACTGTGCCTGGGAGCCAGCCAGGCAAGCTGCCCTTGGGGCAGGGAGCTGAATCAAGGGTGCTGCTGGTGTGGATGTGTGAGCTGGCAATCCCCAGGGCCTTGGCAGATTCAGGAGCTCTGATGGGGTGGCCCTGTTTGGTGTCCTGATGGCACGAAATGAGCTCCCGTCCTCCGTGTGGCTGTGTGATTGATACCTGCAGATACTGGCTGCAGAGAAGCTGTTCCCGTCCTTGATTTCATGATGCTTCATAGCCACGGGACACTTGGAACAGCTTTCCTGGGATGCTTGAAACAGTTCTCCCGGAGCTGCTGTGATGAGCCCCATTGCTGCTCCTCACTCTGCACCCTGCCCTCGCCTTCAGTTGCACTTGGGAGTTGCTATGAGCTTAAAATAGCCACTTTGTGCGCTGCCTGATACAGAGGTTTCTTATATAACAGCCCTGCATTTTTCTGGTGAGTAAGAGTAGTTTATCAGTTGGAGCCAGTCCCTGTGCTCTGGGAACGGTTCCTGGCAGGGCTCGGCAGCTCCTTTTCTTGCGCAGAGCCAGCCCTTGCAGCTGACATTCTTAATAGCCCGGCACAGCGGGTGCATGATAATCAGTGTCCGTGTGATGCACTGGGATGCTGGGCTGGCTTTGCCAGATGTGGAGGGGCACTGGTGAGCCATTTGCCTGCTGCTCTCCTGGTGGGGCTGGATGCCAGCAAATGCAGAGAGCAAGAAGTGAGAAAAGCCTGCGATAGGGTTGGGGTAAAGAAGGAGCTCCTGTGCAGCATGGCATGTCCAGGGGGTGCCGAGCACCCTAAGAAATGCCAGGTGGACAGGTAACCCCTTGGAAGTGGGCTAGGTCTCCTAGCTGGAAGAGGAACCCAGCAGTTATAGAATCATAGAACCTCAGAATGGTTTGGGTTGGAAGCGACCTTAAAGTTCATCCAGTTCCAACCCCACTGACATGAGGGATACTCTGCTTTATTAGGACAATAGTATTCCTGAGAGCTATGTTAGGCTGCTAGACTTTAGAGACCTAATTCTTTGTGTGTAATGCGATATCCATCTTGCCCAGCTCTACCATCAGGGCCCACATGAAATTACTTTTCACTTCTCCTTTCTTCTGTGGCTGTATGCCACAGAAGTGGCACCTCTCCAGTCTCTCATGGAACTTGGGCCTTGGCAGAAGGATGTGGGTGCTGCCTGGGGACCCTGCTCCCATTGCAAAGGGCTTTCCCGGCTATGAATAAGTTAAGGAATTAAGAAGAAAGCTTGCAAACATGTTTATCCTTTCTTCCTCCTAAATGCTTTCCCTGAAAGCTTAGCAGCCAGATCTGTTGGTCAGCTGGCATTTCTGGCAAGCTCTGCACCTCTTGGCATGGCTATACTGGAAAGGAGCAATGGGACCTTGTGCTGTTTGGTCCTGCGGGCAAGATCTGGGATGTGGTTAAGAACCCGCTTGCGGTTGGTTTATCCACTGGCACTTCCAAGGCTGTTTTCACCCCTGCAGCAGTGTTTGGGAAGTGTTGGCTGGGTTTTGTTGCCATCTGGAAGGATGGAAAGAAGCTGGGGGCAAATTTATCTCCTGTTACTAGTGTGTGTTGCATGTTAAGGATCCCTAACTTAGAGCCTTGTTGCACCTCTAAATGCCCTTTACAGGGACAGCTGGGGCTTGCAGTGATGTTTGGTTGGGCTTGGGTACTGCTGGAGGTCAGTGGGGCTCTGTGCTGACACTTGGGGACACTTCCCACTTGGGGACCCTGTGTCCTAGACGCAGCTGGGCAGCCAGACTTGTCATCCATCAGCACACACCGAGCTGCTGTAGTGAAGCCCACAAAGGTGGTTTGGAGAGGAATTGGAAAAATGTTTTTGTTGGCATGCCCTAAGGGATGACCTCCTTTTTCTTCTCACCCAGTTTGTGAAGTTTGCCAACATAGAAGAGGACACTCCATCTTATCACCGCAGCTATGACTTCTTCGTCTCCCGCTTCAGCGAGATGTGCCACTCCAGCCATGATGATCTGGACATCCGGACAAAGTGAGTGTTGTGAGCAGGATGTCCCTGGTCCTGCTGGCTCTGTGAACATATCCTGGAGGGTTTCCTGTATTCCCAGCCTCTGCCTTTCCTGGAGAAGCACCTGCTTGTGGGGACAGGTTTAATGCAGGCTTCAGGGATTGACTGCTTTGTGCTGTCATGGAGATGCACAGTGATTCCCTAGAGTTAGGTGCACTCAGGCTGCTGTTCTCTATCCTGCCTTATTTACTAAGTATTAAACCCTGCTGACTGTACGGGAGGATGAAACAGGAACCTAGAAATCACAGTGCAGCACATACGCAGCCTCTGTTGCTGTGTGGGAATACAGAGTCATAGAATGGTTTGGATTGGAAGGAACTTTAAAGCTCATCCAGTTCCAACCCCTGCCACAGGCAGTGACACCTTCCACTAGACCAGATTGCTTCAAGCCCCATCCAACCTGGTCTTCTTCCTAAGTATTCCCACAGTTTGGGTCATTTGCTTGGACCAGTTTAAGAAATAAATATTAGTAAAAATCAAGATTCCTAGCTGCCTAATGGTAACTTAAGAGGCAGGAGTCCATCCAGGCTTGCAACTGGAGCCTGAAAACACAGCTTTCTAGTTTCAGTGAGCTGATGTTTGGCATAGGAGACTTTTAATAGCAGATCTCCTGTGTAGATTTAACCCTGCTATCTGTAACTGAGACTCTGTGTCTTGATCAGACACCAGAGTATGGGTTATTATGCATGTGGCGAAATAGCAGCGCTGCGTGCATGGTGTCTTAAAGCAGTAAAGGTGCTTCTACATGAAATACTGAGCAAATGCCATGACTCTGTTTTCATATTTGTAATTTTTGGGGCTTTTGTTGCTTTGTTTGGGAATTATCTTATTACCCTCTGGTGTGAGATCTATGGATCTTTTGACAAAAGCAGTAAGAGACTGAATAAAACCCTCAGCAATAACTACTTGCTTCAGCAGATATTCTTACTGATCACCTCTGGCAGTTTGCAGGAAACATGAAACAGGAGACTGCCCCAGCACCCCTCCTTAGTAGAGAGGCAGATTAAAAACCTGTACTCCAGCTGCTATGTTGAACATCGTTCCCCTAATGACTGTCATTGTTTGAAAGCTGCAGTAAGCCACAGTTGTCAAGATGTTAATAAGAGATTAATCCATTTTCTCTTGAAGTGGCTCCTGCCCCACTACGTGTTGCTGGGACTCAGTGAAATGGCAATTAACAGCATTATCATGGTTGAGCTGGCCAGCAGCTCTGTGGCAGCCGTTGATGGAGACTTGCCTAGACATCCTGTGCTGTAAGCCAGTACCTCTGGCTGTTTTTAAATATAAACTTATCTCTTTAATCCACATAGGTAACAGAAGTGAAGACTGAAGTGACTTCAGAGCAGGAGGATTTTGCATACAACAGTCTGAAGGTGAGTGAGAAGCTCCTGCTTAGTGTTGCAACCTGTTGGATGGCTTCAACAGCCTTAATGAATTGTCTGAATGTGTTAAAAACCTGGCTTTGGCTATTTGACATGCAGTTGGAAAACTGCAGCTCTCCATCAGCTCCTGGGCCTGGGGTGGGCTCACAGACATTTCTCTGCAGCAACATCAGCTGGTCTGCTTGTTTGAGTCATCCATGCAGTAACAAGCTCATTTATGGCAAAAGGTGCTTCTTCCACTGCACATTGGGACTTTCTTGGGTTTCCTTTGATGTGACACTGCAGTAGGTGTGAATTATCACAGATGAAGACTAACATGTTTTGTGTTCCAGGCTCCAGCTGCGCTTCTTGTCCTATTTACTTGCATTACCAAGGTGCCACTCATGTCAAAACCAAATAAATCTGGATGGATTACAGTAACAGCCTCCATCTCCCAGCAGAAGGAACCTCAAAGCTCATCCCATTCCAATCCTTGCCACGGACAGGGACCCCTTCCACTGGAGCAGCTTGCTCCAAGCCCCTGTGTCCAGCCTGGCCTTGAACACT
>JAVHNF010029439.1:0-16877 GCA_034783455.1 Micropsitta finschii | reverse complement strand
CAATCCATTTTCTACCACAGGCTGATGAAACATAAAAAACAACAGTTTTCTCCCTAACTATGTATTTTAATGTATGCGTGTCATTTATGGCCATGGTATGACTTGCGATTAAAATAGTATATACTTGTAACACAATTTTTTATGCAGACAATTTAGTACAATCCACATATGTATAAATATATGAAATTCCACATGGTGTCAGACAAGTAATGTATGTAAAGCAATGGTTTACATGTAACAATGGCTAGGAAGGGACAAACCCCTACAGTTTTAGTAAAATTCATTAGACATTGTAAAATAAATTAGAAAATATTTAGTACGGCCAAAAATGAACTTCCTTCTAGATCTCAACATTAAATAGCTTTATAACTATCAGCACTTTTTTCTTTGCATTTTCCCTTTTTTGGTCAGCACTCCAAGAAACACTTGGTTACACTTGGATTAACACTTGGTTAAACTCCATATTGTTATTTTTTTAGCCATCCCAATTAATCTCTCAAGTGTCCGTGACAAAGCTTGGGAATAAGTTTCAGATGCTACGTACTCACTTACTTTTTAATCTTCTAATCAGCTAACTTTTAATTTAACTGAACATGTGTTGCTCTCCTATTAAAAAAATATAATTGGGAGAACTCAATGGATTTATTCCATTGTTCTCAGATTTTTACAACACTGCTTCTTCATCTGGTTTTAAACATTAATCTTTGCATGTCATGGGGTCATTTGCTGTCTTTTGGCTTTTTCTGCGTAAGTAAAAATCTATGCCCTGAAAATGTCTGGTCACTTCTCCTTACCTGCTTCCTCACAGAACTCTGTTTGTACCCTTTGAAAATCTTGCACTGTGCTTGAAGCCACCTCACATTCGTATGTACTTGTGTATTAGCAAGCTAAATGAGACATCTGAGTTGTGTAGGGGTGTAATGAGAAAATCAAAGGGAGCCATAACCTGAGCTACAATGAGGTCTATAAAATCATGAATGTATAGACAAGGTACAAGTCTATTTGATTAGCTCAAAGTTCCAAGACCCTTCATTTGGTCTAAAGTTAAATTCTATTTAGTCTTAATCCACCACAGCTATGTTAACTGACATAATCACCGCACTTTTAGGGAAATGAAGTTACAAAATCAAGAATTACAAGAAAATAATTGCCATAAGAAGCAGTTAAGAAGGAAAGAAAACATTGTGTAATTCAGCTCATGTCTGTGATTAAGACTAGTTTCTTCCTACATAGCTTGCATTTGGGTACAAGCAAATGATAAACAGGAAATTAACTTTTTCTCAATCACAGATACTACACTGAAGAAACAAAAATCTGGTGAAGGCATTCAGACAGATTTTTTTCAATAAATTTCCATTCAATTGCTATACTGAAAAACTTCCTATAAGTTGCTAAAGTAATAGGCTTATAGAGAGCAAAATATCTCATTCTTAGTACATGCAAACTAATTCTTACTCAGATGTTCCGGATATTTTCCACTGCCTGAGATCTGTACAGAGAAAAGGGCAAAAAGTTTTCGTAAGTTTAACTATCATCAGGAGAATCAGAATTTGGCAAGCACCACAGTGGGAAGAAAACAACAATAAGACACCTCACACATCTTTCTTTTGAACCTGAGCCCTTTTCTGTGATGAATAACATTTTTTTGAGTAACCGGATGTCCAGGAATGCTGTGATATTGGTCAGGATACATCAGTGGAGGAAGATCATCTGATGTAATAAGAAAGAGATAGTTGACAAGAGAAAAGTCCAGGGTAGAAAGCTCTTTGTTGGGCTATGATCTACAAGGCAATCATTGATGATGTTTTAATTGGCATGTACCTTCCAAGAAAGCAGCAAAACCCCAAGAAATGATCAGCAGAAAATATTTTGCAGCAGTTGAAGAAGTACAAATGATAACTTTGTTAATAAGTCTTCTGCAAAACCAAGCAGAACTTGTGCAAATAATTCACCAGGAGTTAAAATCAATGCAACAGATGTAGGGAGAAATCTATATTCTTATGGTCTCAGCATTCATTGGGTGTTTCTTGAAAGGGATTTCTGTTAAGCATACTGCCTTTATGCAAGAGATAATGTACTTTCCTACCTGCCCTAGCTGGACATAGTAAATGGTTTGTGACTGTTTTTCAAAATATTAGTGCAAGTGACATCCAGTGTCAGTTTCTTTCTGATCCTGAAAATCAGGTCAATATATACAGCCTATACTTGGCTCCATTCAGAAGCAGGTAGGTTCTGTAAGTAGAGATGCAATTCAAGTGATTTATCAGCTGCAAGTTTGTCTAAAACTGCCACATAGCAAGTCAGACATTGCTTCTAGAGATGAAACTCAGGTGTTTGATATTTAAAGGATAAAAGTCACCATCTTGATTAAATGTTTCTCACATTACTGGAGGCAAATAGTTAATGAACAGTTCATTATCCAGACATATACAGACTTAATTTCAGGAAAAGCTAACTTTTCCATGTGAGTAGTTTGACACCACCACCTCTTTACTCCTCTCACACAAATCTAAACGCAAATGCAGCCTCTTCAGACACTGAACTTTAGCTGACTGTTTTTTTTTTTCCTGTCATCATCCTCCAAGTGCTTTGATGTTACCAGAGATTACACGGGGTATGCTCAGAAGGGATGCTGGAATTATGCCCACCTCTCCTCCCAGAATTTTTAAGAGAGATGTGAGTAGAACTTTCAGACCTTGGCTAAAGATGAAAGACTATGAAAATATAAACTGTGGAAATGTGAAGAGCTCACCATGCTCCCTATATCAAGTAGAGCCCTCGCAGTTTTCTTCTGTGCAATACCTCACATAAGAATCTCCTCAAAGGAAACAGAATAATTAAAATGTACACATACAGTATCTGGTGTCTAGATCTATTTTGCAAAGAATCCTGATAATGAACGTTTTTCCCACTTCCCCCAAAAGACAAGAACGTGTTATGCTAAGGGGGAGATACCTTGCAAAGACCTTTTATGAAAATGTTCTAATAGAAAAACAGACCCTTCCTGGTAATTATTAGTAGGATGCACATATTCAAAAAGGAAAGGGGCTGCTTGAATTTTTCTTGGTTTCCACTGGTTCACATGATGAAGGAAGTCTGTTTTGGGATGGCTTTTCAGTCTCTAGCTGAATACCTTATGTGTTCCACTGAACTCAGTACACATTTACAAGCAGACTGACTTCCTACTCCATCAACGACTACGTGCATAACAACTGCAGGTGGCCTTGAAAGCAGAAACAGAAAGGTATCCCAGGAACAAGCACCTATAGAATGGTGCCAAGAAAAAAGATGGGAAAGTTTTTTATGGCTCAGGATGGTTGAACAGGTTATACAGCTTTGGGCAACACTCATTCATTACACCTTCCTCTTATCTATTACTGCCCAAGTGAGGGAAATAAAAGTTATTAGTGTATTCCAACCTTCTTTTAATGGTATTGACTACACCATTAGTTTCTCCTCCTAACTGGAATATCATCACACCACATTTCAGCCATTACTGGGATGCCATTCACGTCAAAAGGAGGCAGCAATCAAAAGTTGAAATGCCATGCTCTTTTATCATGGATCATACTACTGTGTATCAAATACACAGGAGAGGAACACATTTAATCCAGCTTTTGCTTGTATGGAGCTTGTATTGTCATCCCTGTTCATAAACATGTAAAATTTTGTGCTGCATAAAGATTATATCGAAATAATGATTTGTACATTAGTCTTAGCTTTGCTTTCACTATCAAATATCCTCTCACAAAACAGTCAATAAGGACAGCACTTGAAATACAGTACCCTGTGGTGTGATAGTATGCATTATCCCTGAGAAGTAAATAACCCACACTGAATGACAACTCTTCCAGCACCATGCAGGAGCTGGAATGAAACCTTGTAAGCTGCAGGTCCCACAAGCACATCAAATGTCAGGAGGAAGCTGTTGCTCCCTTAATCTGTACCCACACCTCATCTCTCACAGATTTTTTTTCTGCAGAGACAACAGAAAAAAAAAACACCTATCTGAATGTCCTTCCTTCAGGAGATGCTTTGTGACCAAATATTGCAAATAGCAATAAAATTGCTGAACTAACTGTTAGCTAACAAACTACTAAGTGCAGCAGTTAGGAAATTATTTTTTTATGTAATGAAAGTGCTAAAAGTGAACTTTCCTCAGTCTATCAGATTTTTTTTCTCCAATTACTACATGATAAAACTAATTCTAACTAATACCTGTTGAGTGAGCAGAGTTAATCCTCCATTTTGATCATCTGCCAATGTAAAACTTTGCTCAGATTAACATTTATTAATACTGTGGGGACTGTGTTGGGAACAAAATCAAACAGCAATATCTAATTAAAAATATCACCTATTTTTAATTTGACTTATTTTTTCCATATCACCAACAACTGTAGGACAACAACATAAAATATCTCTTCATGTTTTATGAATGCCATGGGTAAATACATAGCTGAACATATTGCTGCATATGGGGCAGTTCCATCACGCAGCAATTTCCATGGTACACAGTTTTTTCTATTTGACGCCTCAGCAGAAGTCTTAAACACAGTTCCGTAAGGATCTTCTCATATAAGAATTTCAAAGCAGTCCAGAGAGAGTAGGGTTTGAGCAAAGGATATAGAGACAGCTTTCTGAATTTTGTATGCAGCTCAACTGGTTATTTTCTGTATTACGTTGGTCAAGATCATGGGTATACATCAGGTTACTCACCAGAGCTTCAAAAGACCATGTAAACTACAGATGCAAAGACTAACTAAAGAACAAATGTGCTCTTATTATTACCAAGCCAGTGGTGTCCTAACTGTGGCTCACAAATAACATATTGTACGCATGAACCTCCGCCACTTCTCATACCACAAGCAATAAGAGAGGTAAAGCCAAGGACTCTAGAGAGGCTTTGAGAAGACTGGACTAGATGACCTCCAGAAGTGTCTTCCAGCTCACGTGATACTATAAAAAATGTCATGTTCCAACAGAGTGGTATTTGTTCAGTATTACTGCTTGTAGTGCAGAAGAACTTAAAAAACTTCACATTTAGTAAGATTTGACTTATTATCAGGTTTTTTTCTTATTAAAATGGGTAATGGGTTTTTCTTGAGAAAAAAAAAATCTACTATACATATAGTGCTTCTTAAACTAATAAATGTTTTCTCTGAGTTGTACGCAATTCACAGTCCTTGTAAGGCAAAGTACTTGAAAAGATCTAAGTTTGTGCATTTCACTATTACAGTGGAAAATGTCAAAACTAAAGCATTTTGAAGAAAGAGCTAAACCAGCTTCTTCATACATCTTAACAGGGTCATTTGAATATGAAGTTGGGTGCTTTCAGCTGTAAATTAAATAATCCCACATTTATTCCAGAAGCAGATAGGAAGCTATGGAAAATCAGGCTGTTATGTAAACCGTTTTCTGCTCTTAAATAAATTTGTCAAGATTAAGAACACATCATCAAAAAGAAAAATAAGCATATAGAAAAACAGCTGCTCCTGAAATGACTGATCACTTGTGTGACTTTTGGGTGGGCAGATACTGGAATATATGTCAGTGTAATAGGTCTTGACTAAATTAGCAGCAGTGAAAACATGGCTTACAGTAAGAAGTATGTATATTAAATTATTTACCATTTTCCAGGCACTGTCCTCAGTTCCTTTTATATTATGCTAGAATTCCCTGGGCCATCTATTACTTTCCCCAAGGCTCGATTCTGCACATATGAAGGCAATGTGTATCTTGCTCTTGACTTAAAGTGGAGAATTACTAAGTAAGTTGTGCATTTGATTTACCTGAAGTATGAAAACCACCTCAGGTTTATCAAAGGCTTGGCTAACACTGGCTAACATTGTATTGTTACTCTCACTACAGCTCTTGACCTTGCCCACTAAGTAACCACAGCCACACTCACAAGCCCAAAATTTGTTCATAATAACAGCAGTGAAAATCCAGCCTTCCCTGAAGCCAAGGAACAGTATTATATCTGCATCTGAAATTTCCAGGGGGAAGCTCTAGCAAGAAACATCCATAGATCACATAAAGGAGACTGTCCCCTCCATCACACTGCATCTGAGCAGAAACCGAATCACCACAAAAGCTTTGGCTTCTGACAACAAGCACTAACTTTGCAGCAGGACTTTTTCTTGGACAATGCTTCTCTAATAATTCTCCAAATGAAATTTTCTGAGAAAGAAAACATCAACAGGAATCATGATATATTTTGGGGAGATTATTTACAGGGAAGTAAGAAAATGTGCCTTCAGACACCATATGCCTCTAGCCTATTATTGCTCTGCCTCTTCTGCCAGAATGGTATCTGCACCACAGAAGACCTTACAACTTAATGCACTGAATCCATTCAAGCATAAGCAAAGATTGTTGTTACCTTAAACTTCTGGAGGAACTCTGCCTCACAATTTTATTCTGAATTTTCATAGGAAAAATGGTGACATCTGTGTACCTTTGAAGTGGCAATGAGTTGTGTGACTAATGCTGGGTGTCCAAAGAGGAATAAACTGCAATGAGTACAATTGTTATACTGCCTCGTGTCTTTACGTATTCTCTTTCAAGCTACAACAGAAAGCATGCTTTGAATCAGGAATTCAGCAATCACCAATCTCTCAGCTGGGTAGCCATGATTAATCTCAGGTCATTTTTTGCACAGTTTCACCAAGAGACGCAGAAAGTGCCCAGGCAGAAATCATAGGCTTCTGATGAGGAAATCCTGTTGGATGTGGGTGTGAGTACCTTCTAGAAAAGTTGAGAATTAAGTTCAGAATATGCTCCAGCTGCCATTCTCTACTCACAAGAGAAAGAATAAGCCTAACCTCTACTATGAGGAAAAAAAGTACATCAACAACTACCTCCAGGAGGTAACTTAGTGCTGCAGATCCCATGTAAGTGGATGTATCCCTGTAGACTGAAGGAAATAGTCTGAAGAACGGTATTTGAGATTTCCTCTCACCTCAGTTCAGCTATCAGCCTAGATTCCTTATTAGCAGTTGACCTTAACAAATCTTTCACTTCAAGTCCACTGTTGAACAAGTGTAATAATAAAAACTGTGTTCTGAAGTCTAATCCAGGTGTAAAGTGCCTAAAAATCTAAGTGTTATGGTGTCAAACTTTACTAAATCTTGCCTTTAATTTCCATTTATTTTGTTACCAAATGAAAACATCAAAGGCAAATTATCGAGCTATTCCCAGCATAGAAACGTAGCTGTTCTAATTATTACTTAAATCACCTAGTGCAGATTCAGATATACTTTCCTTCCTAAGGTCAATCTTTATTTCTTTAAACAAAAGAAAAACACAAGATGAACAAAATATTTGGAGTACAGTATTTGGATAACATTGTTATAAAACTTAGTTTAACTTACAGGTGTACATTTAGGATTAAAAACATATAAAATAAGATATAATTTTAGCAATTAAAAATATCTGTCAGTGAAAATTCTGTGTCTGTTCCACCCTGTCCTAAATGTTAAAATGAACAGTAGCAGAAAGGCATGTGTGATCTTAGAACAATTTCTTCTTGTTTACAATTGCAGTAGGCTAAAATGACTCATCGTTCTGTACAAAATGAGCACAGTGTGCTCACAAAAGATGTTTTGGTACTATCTGAAAAGTTTCAGTAAATGAATGTCAAAATGATATATGCAATTTCTTTGAATACAAATTTGAAAATCGTGGTCCCTACAAGAATGTGAAAAGATATGCAGTTTCTTAGAATAATGTTTCATACTGATAAGCTAGAGGACATCTGGCTTACTTTGTAAGTCTTCACAGGGCAGGTGTTATAAAACTAAAGTAAGACCACTGCAGTCCTTGTCCTTCAGGAATTTCTAATGTAGAACATTTTCCAGAGTTATAAAAATTACATGTAGCATTTAGGAAAATGTTAAGAACTCTTTTTCTCATGAGTTTCTCCTTATAATAAATATAGAGGGGGGTTTATGAAAGACTTCTATATTAAAACATAAAAACATAATTTTTGTTAAGTTTCCTGTACTAACCATGTATGTGACAGTTTTAGTGATAATTTTAAGGACAGTAGCAATTTGTGCTGGAAAATTATGCCAAAAATTAATTGTAAAGTATGATTCTGCTCAAAATACACTGTGGCAGATATTATAATGTCTATTTAAAGAATACATCTTTTCCCAGTTTAATAAAAATGTTTTTATTTTCTCTTCCCTCTAAAAACTACCATATATTTCAGTAAGTTATCAAATCAGTTGAAAAATGATGCATACAATACATAAACACGAATTACAATATGTATTGTAAAAGGTGTACGTATTACATAGACCATAAAGGATTTAATTTATTCTTCAGCCTCAGTGCTGAGACACAAGCTGACTTCACTTGAAAAAAATGAGGTTAAGGGGCCTTGGACAAAGAATGAACCATTCTACTTGTCTGAAAATGCAGTGAAGTAGATAAAGAGGCTAAAAACTTTGCTCCAGAAACAAAAAACAAATGGAAAGAAGATGTTCCTTCCTGTAAGTATTCTCCAGAAAATGAGCTATTAGAGAGAAGGCTATCCCTCTCAGCTACTTAGAAGGAAACATTCCAGGAAAGAATTTGTGTTTTGTGGTAGAGAAGAACACCAGCAATGGAAGAAGACAGCTTTTGACTTTCTTTGAAGGTCATGAGAGGGGCAGAGCAACAAGGATTTTTAAAAACCAGCATCCTTTCACATCTAAATCAAGTATCAAAACACTCTACCAAATACGCAGACAAAAGTGTTCACAGCGATTTTACCAGTGGTTTCTGTATTGACCAGTATTTCCACATAAATGAAGACTGAACTAAACAACCATATCAGGCCCATCATGAAAGCCGTTTTGTATGCATGAAAAATCTAAACTAGATCTGTGTGCAAGCCCTCTCATGATATTAAAGGTGCTCTTTTTTTGCTATGTTTCATACAAGAGGAAAACACACAGGGAAGAAAAACTGTCCTTGCCTTTGCAAAAACTAAAATACAATGTACCCAGGAGCTGTGAAATAGTACTTTTATTCCTCACTGTATATGGACCTACATGCAGGTCAATTCGGGAAATGAAAATTATGGTAGAAAGTCTGAATGGACACTTATTACAGCTTCCAATTTTCACTAAGATTTATTTAATGAGTAGAAATACAACGATCCCCATAAAACCATTCTGCCAAAAAGAAGAATATCAATTTTAAGAAACCAAATGGGGTCAGAAGTGTTGGCTCTTTCCCTGTGTATGCTGCCTTTTCTCTATGGGTTTGGCAGAGAAGTTCAGAGAAATTTTTGCTACTTCATAACATACCTCATTATGAAAGGGATTTATAAAACCCATGCTGATTATAGCCATGGGGGCTTTCTTACAGAAAAAGCAGTAGCTGAACAGGTAAGATTCCTAGAATTTCAGGCAGAGTGTAAATGAGAGAGGAATGGCAAAAGATTTGTTAACTACTCTGAAGAAAGTCCCCTTTTGTCACTTTGACCTGTCACTGCTGGAAAAATCACTTATATCAAAGACTATTTCAGGAGGGTTGCTACAATTTTAGCCTTAAAAGAGGAGTTCAGATTTTATGCGTCAAGTCACTAGAATTTATCTGAACTGCAAACCATCACTGAAAATAGCCAGCTACTTCATAGACAAAACAAATCTATAATTAACTTACATTGCTATTAAAACTATTTCAGCCACATGGAATAAAAACAAAAATCCCATATGAATCAATGTGCTAAAATAGACAAGTTTAACAATTTAATTTAGCAGAAAGCTAAACTAATGGGGGACAGAGGTAGTGTAAATGCAATGATCAGTCTCATGTTTCTAATACTGTTGGTCATGACCCTGAGAAATAAGAAATTCCTTTTTCCTTTTAGTCATGTATTTACTCTGGCATTCTAAGAAAATGGCATTCAGTCAATCAGATACAACATTACACAGAAAATATAAATAGCAATATATAAGTTTTGTAAAAGTCATAAATGTAGAAATGCTTGTGTAAGTAAAGAAATTGGCTGATTGGGTTAGTAAAGATAAAGATGGGATTAGTATATATAAGATTCAATCAGTAAAGACAAAAATTGGAGTGTGTAGATAAAGTGCAAATGGGAATGCATAGATAAAGGAACTGCTAAAAATAACTTATTATATCACACAAATGTTTGGATTTATTGTTACTATCTGGCAGATATACTTCATCTTGATACATGTATAGGACACATGGCAAACCAAGAAGAGCTTCTGTTCTACTGTATCTCTCTGTAAGAGCACTGATGTGCTTCACTGTAATGATGCACAGTGAGGGACATTATGGGGGTCTTTGAGTTCCCATTTTTTTAAGCTAAGAAATTATCCACACAAAAATACATTAAGAAAATAATATATGAGTGTAGAATCAATCACTTGGAAGTTAGGAACTGCTTAAGTTATCATTATTTCTGACTGCGTTATGATACAGACTTAAATTATATAGCCTTTTTTCCACAGATCCTCTGATCCAGAACTGCACATTATGAATTCCTGTGCAATGCTGACAAATCACATAAATTAAATGTTTCAAAGACTGAAAGTAGAGCATGCTTCTAGATGACAAACTTATTGTTTAGCCTGCTGTGCAAAAATACTGCTCAGTTACAAAGGTACCTAAAATATATTGGAAATCTAAATATATGAAAAATTTAATGCCATGTTCAGTTAAGAATTCATACCATAAATGTCCCAAGCTAGATACTCAAAATTTATGTTTATTTTTCCCTGATTTTTCTGAACAGTATTCCAACTTTTTAAAACAAGTTCCCCAGGCTGCTGTGCAATTCATAATACAAAATAGACACAATAAGCTTCCCTTTGGTGGCAAAATTCAGGGTCTAGCAGCCCTGAAAAGTGATTGGTTTAAATCACTATTATCCTGAATTGAGATTACAGTAGATAGTGAGAACACAGCCCTTTAAATCTTTGTTTCCCCTTTGCTGAGTAAGGTTAATAATGTCTCCTTTTGCAGAGTTGTGGTAAAATGAGTAATACCTGTATACTTCTGAAATATTACTGATGGACGCAATAAAAGTTGGATGGTAGAATTAATTACCTTCTGTGAAAGGCAGAATTTGATTAATGTGGAATATATGTGGTGCTGGACTGCTTCATTCTCACTGAATGAGAATTACTGTTTTTTATCAAGGACTGTAACAACACTGTGATTCACAAGAATTTTCTTCTGTGAAAATTTTCTTAAAACCTGACCACACTTGCAATTTACTAAAATGTACATTTACTACTACAGTAATTAAACCCTTACTCATCACTCACTTTATTTACTTACTCATTTAACAGAATTTTTGTTTCTAAAAAACCTGGAACATTTTCATTATAAGCAGCAGGACCTAGTTTTGCATCCCAACAAAGGCCTGAAGAAAGAACTCTCTCTCCTTAAAAGCTGTTGTCTTACATGTAAGCTATGTATACGTTATTATATAAAACTATCCACAAGCTTAATAAGAATATTTACAATCTTTGACTCAGAGCTCTGCTCCTTCTGTTAGATGCTACCACATCCTCCCTTCCTGCTGGAGCCGTGGCAAGATTCCATGCAGGAATCATGAGACTCACAGGGTGATAAAACTATCATGAAAGTGGGAGTTCAGTTGGGGGAGATTCTATGCTTTGCTCTTTAATCTTTTTATTTGCATTTTAAATGTCAAGGCATGCTTAACAGAAAAAACAGAAACACTGATGTAAACAGGGATTGACACCTTTCTCCAATACCAATAAAAACAGTGGCTACTCTGGCTTTCTAAAGTCTGGGAAGTGTCTGAGAAGCTTATTTCCTACCAGTCTTACTAAGACATTCACTGCAATTGATGCATCACAAAATGGGAGAAGGAGCCTGTGAAGGACTTTGCCTGACTGGATGACTTTTATGTATTATATTCTTTTTGTATGTCTTATGTCTTTCTGTATGTCAACCTGTCTTTCTATATATCACATACCACTATTTTTTAAGCCCTCATCACAGTAATTCACCAGCACACTAAAGGCAGCATTTCTCTCCTTAAAGACAGATTATTTCAGACCTTTGACTTCACAAGTTAGATAACAAGAAGAATCATGCAATCACAGAAGAGTCCAGGTTGAAAGGTAGCTCATGAGATGATCCAGTCTAAACTTCTCCTGAAAGCAGGTATTTAGATTATGTTATCCAGGGCTCTGCCAAGCCAAGTCTTGAGTAATTCCTGTGAGGGACATTCCACTACTTCCATGAGCAACCTATTCCAGGGTTTAATTGTTCTCATGATGAAGAAAATCTTTTCTATATGCAGAGAGAATTACCCCTGAAGCAACTTTTACTTGTTGCCTCTTGTCCCATCACTGTGCATGCCTGAGAAGAGAACGTTTTCCACCTCAGCTACCCTTTCAGATACTGGAATACTGTGACATGACTGGTTCCCCCAAGCCTTCTCTGCTCCAGGTTGAATAAACTCCATTCCTCTGACCTTTCTTCTAGGGGAATTCTTCACCTACTGCTTTCCACCAACCTACTCGGGAAGCTTCCCTACAGTAGCATATTGAACAACATTGCTTCTGCATGTATGTATTTGGAAAGTAAAGACAAATCCTTTCAAAGCCTTCAAAAATAAAATCAGCTTCTCCTAATAGGGGTTAAGGAGATTTAGCCTTAACTCCCTAAAGCAATTTACAATTATTCATTTACTAGAATTCATTTACTTCCTACAGAAAAAAAAAATCTAGCCTTCAAATTTCTTCAAGGATGCTCCATCCTTGGCAATGTTGAAGGCCAGGCTGGATGAGGCCTTGGGTGGAATGGTTTAGTGTAAAGTGTCCCTGCTCGTGGCAGGGAGGCTGTAACTAGATGATCTTAAGGTCCTTTCCAACCCTAACTATTCTATGATTCTGTGAAATTAAACATCTTCAAACCTTGCAAAGTGCACAAGCAGGTAAACACGAGCTGTGTGTTAATACATACGTGCACAGGAGAAAAGGAAAGAAGAATGAAAGTCTGGATTCAAAGGGAACTGGCTTCTGAATCAGTTGTAGAGATTTACAGTCCATGAAGACACCATGTGGAGTGATGCAGAATAACAGGCTTAGAAGTAAAGTACAATCAAAACTAGAAATACCTGGCTTCTTTTTGACATGTCTGTGATCATTTGGGCCCAGAATTAAACTTTCTATACTTTGAAGGAAGAGAGAAACAAACAAACAGTACAGGAGCAAGAGAACAGAGAATTATATTGTTAGAGATGAGATTATTAGGATATGGTTCTACAGTACTGCAGTTAAAATTACATTTCTGCACCTTTTTCTTTCTTGCAGGCCTGGGTACACATTTGTAGCCTAATAGCTGGATACTCTTTTTACTCACTGCTGGATGGTGACTGTCTCAACCCCAGTATTTTAAGTTGTGCTTCACATTTTAATTCCACTGCATCTTAAAAGGAGCCTATGTAATCTATTTGAATCTGATTTTGAGAATAGTTGCTTTATTTAAGTTATGACAAGTTGTCTCCTATGAAGCCCAGGACATCAAGCAGATAACCCTGTATGGAAACAAATCCTGTATCTTTAACAAAGATCGGAAGAAACTATCTGCTTTGACTCCTTATGTTTTTAAATAAACAAGAAAATAACAGAAATAGCTCTAAAAGTCTCCACAAAGCTTCCTCTCAATCAATAGCCATGGAATTTATGTTTAAAAAACCCTCCAAGAATGACAGCATTGAAAATATAATTAAAAATAAAATGGAGGTATTGTCTGAAACCAGGTAATGTGACAGTGTTGCCATATTGCCATTAAATACACCATAAGACACACTATTAAAATGTGAATAGTGAGGAGGCAACTCTCCATATTAAGTGCAGAGAGGTACAAAGAATCCCATAGCAACAGACTGAAATAGATGGATTCTAAAAGATGCAGACAACGTCGAGGCTCCCACACAGGCCCTTCACCCTTTACAGCACTCCCTCCCCTTTTTGAGGGGACAATCTGGATGGCAGATAGGAACAGACAGAGATGGCAGAAGCAGATTAATTTTATTTATGGATCTTCCAAACCTATCTCTCAGAGTATATATATAGCCTACAAAGTGAACATACTAAAAAAGATTGCTTAAAGGCTTATTTCTCTTACTCAGAGAAAAAAAGCTCAGCCTGCAAGTTATCTATACAATCTTTTTAAACTCCAATTTTAAAAATTGTAGCCAAAAAGGAAATACTGCAAAATACAGATACAGAAGAGTAAACAGCCACAGAAAAGATAAAAATGAAGCCAGATTTAAAAGGATAAAAATAGAATTTACTATTTCCATACCATTTAGAAAAGTGGCAAAATGTTCATCACATCATAACCAACACTTGCAGAAACCAAGTAAAAGTTTAAAAACTAATCAAATCAAAGCTCCCTGAAGGATTATTGGTTTTTTTTGTCTTGACAGGCTTCAACAAAGATAATAAGATGGTAACTAACCAGCAAGAAAAAGCTATGAAGACAGGGCTAGGATCTGTACAAGATTAAGCTCTAGAATAGACACAGATGATTTTGCATGGTAACGTGGCTAACATTTAGTGGAAAGAGGAAAATATCCCAGAATTTGTTGCTCACTTGATGAGTTACTCCTGATAAACAGCAAGAAGCAGGTCTAAACCAAAGAAACCAGAATGATGTTTTCTTGCCCTAATAATGGTGGACTTCTGCTGTTCATTGTACATAATGCCTATTGTGATTACTACTAAAAAGGCTGCAGGGATTCACTACTGCTCATTGTGAACAAGGAACAAGCACAGCTTGTCCTTAAATTGATTTAATTCACTTATAGCTTGTATTCACAGCTGTAATAATTTCATGCAAGCAATGGCAAGGTCAAAGATACTGCAGTCATCAGGAGTTCTCTTAAACAGTCAAGCAATACAGTCTCTAGGTTATTTTCAGTAAATCTAGGATATTTTTATCAGCAGTGACAAATGCTAAAGGAAACATTAAAATAATGGGTCTGGCAGCAGTATTACAATGGTGCCATTTTTTTCATGTTCCTACCAATTACAATCTTATCCCTTATATTATCACTATTTGAAACATTTTAATGTTAGTCTAACTGAAATCCTGTTCCCATTTATTTTTTATCATCACATTGTGCTGCTTGTCTAACTAACATCCTGCAGAGGTGAACTCAACTGCTTAGCTAAACTGAGGTGATACAGACATTTGTTTGCTTGGTTCAAACACCCAGAAATTGTATGTGTCCCAAAAGGTCTCACTTTTCCAGCTGTTTTAGCTTGGTCTAAAACCTGAGCATTTCTACCTACATATTATGCCATAGCATCTGTATTTTAATTGATGCTTCAGTTTCTTTAATCTACTCACTGCATTTAGGAATACAAGAAATGTATGCTGGGTATTGTGCCTTTCTCAATGCTCTTCATTAATTAGTAAGCTTTTTCATGAGACAACTCTGCTGCCATTGACTTCACTGGGAGGAAATGCAAGCTCGTGACATCTCCTCCACAAATTGTACAGTCCAGGGTTTTTCAATATTCTCTTCTCTGGAAATGCATTTCCTCCCACATCCTATGTCTTCTCTTGCTTGTTCCCCCTTCCGGTACCTACAATTATGGCCTCCTTAAGATGGGATGGCGAAGTTAGTTTAGGAGACTCTTCAGTTATTCTAAATATGAAAAAAAAAAAAAAAAAATGGAAAAAGAAAAAAGAAAAAAGAAGAAAAGAAGATCTGATTTAAAAACTTTTCATTTTCAGTAGCTTACGCTCAGTTACTCAAGTCAAGAAAAATTAATCTTGCAAGAAAAAGTATTGAGAAAAAAGTTCCAGGCATTCTGATGTTTACAGCTGGGCTTAGTGTGCCTTATACAAACTCATATTTTCTTAGGCAGAACCTCTCTCAAAGACATGTTGGAAAAGGTAAGGCCATAAATCTGTGTCAGGTCCAGATGTGCAAGACCCTGATGCCTAAAAGTCATCCCAGCTTATTTTTATAAATGCTTCCATGGTTTGTTTAGGCAAAGTAATGCATGCACAGTAGAAGAAAATCACTCAATGTACATTTGGTAAATAGGTGATATACAAACTGTACATGAAAAGCACAGAGTTGAGGACCAGAACAAAAGTTCAAACATTTGTTAGAAAATTTTGCTCACAGATCATAAAACCAGTAACAGGCACAGTCTTCTGCTCAAGTCTTCTAGAGTTTATAAGATTCAAACTATATGTACATCTCTGTATAACCATGTGTATTTGCCCTCCATCACAGCTTCTGAACAGCTGAACACATAATACAGACGCAGATTTCTGGTCTTTCTCACTTCACAAGAAGTATCTTTCTCACTACACAAGAAGTTTAGTTCTTCCCTAACATAAATGCTTAATGTTGAAAATATGATTTTTTTTTTTAGTAGGAATAATGAAATTGTGTCATTTTACCATTGTAAACAAGTAATTTTCTTTTAGTACCATATGTCATTAAGATTTAGAACCATAGAATCATAGTATAGTTAGGGTTGGAAAGGACCTTAAGATCATCTAGTTCAAACCCCCCTGCCAAAGCCAGGGACACCTCACACCAAATCAGGCCACCCAAGGCTCTGTCCAACCTGGCCTTGAACACCGCCAGAGATGGAGCATTCACAACTTCCTTGGGCAACCCATTGCAGTGCCTCACCACCCTTACAGTAAAAACCATCCTCCTTAAGATCATCTAATCTAAACTTCCCCCATTTCAGTTTTAACCCATTACCCCTTTCCCTGTCACTACAGTCCCTAATGAAGAGTCCATCCCCAGCATCATTATAAGCCCCCTTCAGATACTGGAAGGCTGCTATGAGGTCTCCACGCAGCCTTCTCTTCTCCAGGCTGAACAGCCC
>JAVHNF010029433.1:18449-28655 GCA_034783455.1 Micropsitta finschii | reverse complement strand
AAATGAACAAGAGGGTTCAGTTATTTTTCAGCTGATGATTATGTGTCATTGCCGCATGGATTTATTTGTTCTGCACAGGCAATGTGTCTGGCATTGGGCCTGTTCTGTGCTTCTTCAGCCATCAGGATTTGGCCCAGCAGCAGACACATACAGACAAAATCTACAAAAAAGGCTGTGAAAGATCCAGGAAACTTCCAGAGTGAGCTCTCATCTGTACTCTCTCACCAAAATATCCCATCAGGGAAAGATCCATGACCTCTCTCAGCCAGGACATCTATATAGCTGTGATTTAGCAAGTCAGTAAGTTTAGCTTATATTTCTCATTGAGGTTGCTAACAGGTAACTCCTTACTCCTCCTTCTATTAGCTCAAGCCTTGTTACTTCCCCTACCCCCTTGTTTGTGCTCTCCCACTCTTTCCCCTCCATCCTCCTTGGTATTCCTGCCTGCATTTTGACCTTGAACAGATGACACCATCCTTTGGCCACCCCCTGCTTTACCAGCTCCCCCACCTCTCACTCTGGGGCAGCAGCATCAGGGTAATAAGGGGAGGAAAAAAATGAGAGAGTGAGGAAGGGAGAGAGGTGGGGAGAGAGGGAGAGAGACCTGTTTGAAAATAATTGGAGGCTGTTAAACAGAGGAGCCCAGCATATCACTCTAGTAATGGAAATAAATTCCATTGTATTTGCATTTTAATTTTCCACATAAACAAAGGCCCGGAGTGTGCTGGCTTCGCCAGAATCACCGGCCAGAATTTAATTAGAAATGAAAAGTTTATAGGGTCCTCTTTAATGCGATTAATGCACAGTTAACATTTATCACATACATATGCTGGAATCGCCTTTTTTAAGCAACCACCGGCCATGAAATGAATTTCTTTTCAACTTTTTTAGCATGCGTGAGGAAGGCTGTCTCTGGTGAGGCGGTCCAGTGAGCACACTCCTGACAGCTTGGTAAACTGCAGCCCACAGAGGCTTAGTAGCCCCCATCCTCACTGAGGAAAGTTCAAGGTGGCTTAGAGGGAAGCATGGTCTAGTGGTTAAAGCCTGAGGTTGGGAGTCAGGGGATCTGGGTTGTATTCCCAACTCTGCCACATGCTCACTGCATGACTGACTTGCTCTCAGCATCTGTTTCTCTGGGTGTTAAAAATAAAAGAGAAATCAGCTGGAAGAAGATATCTCAGCCCCAGACCCCTCCGTGTCTCAGGCTCTCCAGAAACTTGCCAGCCCTGTTGTATGGGATCCGGGTTGGATCCTGCACTTTACTAACCTGTCAGCTCATCTCCCCATGCCCAAATATCCCTATGCTGGCTGTGGGGACAGAGGAGCACGTGCAGCGCTTGCCTGATGCAAGAGGCTGGGCCCGCCGGAGAGACGTCTTTGTACTGCCCCAGGCAGCACTGCTCCCTGCACATGGGTTTGTGTGGACCTCACACTGCTTGTGTGAAGTACGCATCTTCCTGCTGAGGGGCATGACGCAGGAGTGGAACAAACTCTGCTTGGGAGCCCTGGCAGCCCTGTCATGAAGGGACCTCTATTCACTGCTGAGGCAGCTCCATGTTTCTTAAGGGGATCCTCTAATGCTGGCTTGATCCAAAAACCTACTAAATGTGGTTTGTAAGATACTGGGGCTGTCAAGCCTGAACCTCAGATCCTAACATAAACCTAATCAGGAGCAGCTACCACCTTCCTTGTGGTAGGGGTAATTATACCTCCCTTACCCTGCGCGGCCCTAAGAGGTCACCCCATGAGTGCTTACAGAAAGCTTTGGGCTTGTCTGCACAGGGACTTTAGGAAAAGCAAGTCTAAATCTAGACAAATTATCAATATCCTTCCCTTGCAGAGTGCAACGCCAAGATAAAAGGCCAAAGGTGAACACTTCCTCTGTGAGCCCATACCCCTGACAGAGCCAGGAGGGCATCAGGCTTGTCACTTCCCTGCCTCCTTCTGGCTCCCAGAGGTGGAGGGGACAGTATCACCACCACTGTCCCCATTATCCCTTCTTTCTGCTCCTGCCCTGCTCTGGCTGTGTGACAGATGGGGCTACAGCCCCCCCCTGCTCCCACGCTTCCTTTCTGGGCTTGCAGACAAGCAGAGCAAATAAACCAGGCCCATGGACACAGAGGGTTAGCGTGTTAGGGACACAGCAGGGGAAGGAGGAACACGAAACCTCTATTGATCCCTTGAGGAATGATGTCCCTTCCTTATCTTATCAGATTCTCTTCACTCTTCAATTATAGTCTGTTGAAATTGGCCTCTTAACCCAAACAAGATAACCTGGGTAATGAGGAGAAGAGTGTGAAGGGAGGGGAAAGGAAGGGAGGGCAGAGTCCAGTGCACTAAACTATGGCTGTCATTAGAAACATCTCCTTTAGTATAACCCCTCTGCCCCCACTATCCCCAGGTATCAGATGAACTAGGACACATCCAGTCCCTGGCAAATATATCATGCCATATACACCCACCATTCCCTCAGACGCACTAGGTACCCCCAACAGGCACATGTTCCAGCATTTGTACATGACATCTCTGCGTATATGTATCTGTACCCACCCTGCCACACACCTCCTGTGTTCACACACCTCAGCAAATGCCACCCTGCCGTACTCACACTCGCACACATTTTGTGTGACTGACGCTGCCCATCTTCTCAGCTGCATTCTCCTCAGCACTTTGGTGGTATGGCTGCCATAGCACCTTATCCCCCTGTCTAACCAAAAGAAGTGCTGACAAAAAGAGAGGAGCACTGCTAGGACCCCCCCAGTCATCTGATCACAGCCACATTTCATCAGTGCATTCACGCGGCTGCCTTGCCATCAGGAAGCAGTCACGCAGAATCCTGTGCAGAGCCCCACAAAAATACAGGCTTCCAAGACATATATTGCTGTGCTTTTGCTCACCTCTATGACTTCCTGCATGTAACTGTAGAGTTACGATGTTGTTTCCATGGACAAGACTTTTCTTAGTTGTTACACAGACCAGTAATACCTACTTGCTATAAGTCTATACTCCCAGGTGGACATGTTGCCCTAGTGATATGACCATGCTCCTCCTCTTACACATGTCATGGGGTATAGGGCATGTCTCGCCCAAATATCTATTACAGAGAAGATTGTCTGGTGGAACAATAGAGACTCAGCGGCCTATCTGCACAAATGCACCCAGGTCTCCATGCTCAAATTACCTCACTTTGCCCAGAGTGATCCCAGAGCACATGCAAGTGGTGCAGAAGGCGTTTTCATTTTGGAAAGGTGGTGCTCTGAGCAGCACAAGGGCTTCATTTACAGGGCTGGCACCCTCCTCTCACACTCTTCTAAAGACTGGATTTCTCAGGATTACTTTATCCACTGCCTTTCACTGTGCCAGGGGCATTTCCTTGTATACACATCCACCTGAAATGAGTCACATTCCCTTCCATTTTGGGTTTTCTTGTCCCACTAGCCCCGCCAGTTTTGCCCACTGGGCACCAAGACCCATGAGGGAGTCACCCATAGGCATATATTTTTCTTTAAATATTTGGAGGTCACAGAATTTCATGTAATCTGCAAAAGGGGTTAGAATTATGGCAGTCATCTTTACAAATTTATACATATGCTCTCATGTGCACACACCATCACCCTGCAATTTCCCCCTGCTTTCCAGCTTCTGAACCTCACAAGAATCAGCACACAGCCAGATACACTTCCTGTGTCCCCATCCTGGCTGCCTTATATGCACAGACCCTTGACCCAGGTACATGCAGAGCCCAGAGTTGTTAAAGCCACATTAAGGGAGTTGGATGTCAGTACTGGATGATTCTGCATCTTGTTTGTCACAGTGGCCAAGGCTGCCTCATGTAAAAACGCAGTGGTCTGGTTTTGACAGTATCCAAGTAAAATCTGCTTTAGCCTTTCACTCCATCCTTATCCTTTCCTCCCTCAACTCCACCCAGCTCTCCTGCTCTCTCCTCCTTCAGCATCACAAATACCGCCTCTTTAAAACTCTGCATTTGCTGTTTGTTCCATAGGGAGAGGGAATTTATGACATCGTGCAGTTTCCACTCTGCTCATTTGGCCCATTTGTACATAGCATGTCCCAGAAATACGCTTCTCCCATGCCCTTAGTATGCAAACATCATGTCCTTTACTTCAAAAATCGTATTCCTTCCTTTCCTCTTCTACATCTCCTCCCTTCCATATTGATTTGAGTAATAAGTGTTTAAATTTAAGCCACCTTTGTTGTGGGAACATTTTGAGGAAAGGATGTGGAAAAATAATGTGTAAGCCTTCATTTCTCTGTACTGAATACTTCGTCCCTCAAATGGGCAGGGGAAAACCACTGTGAATAGTGGCTTGGGTAACAGCAGTTATCAACACACAACTGCCCTGGGAGCCCCTAGTGAGATAGCTCCCTGGAAAAGGCTTTGGGAGTAAAGTAAGAAACTGTCAGAACCACATATGGTTCTGCTATGTGACTGTTGGCACATGGCCCTTCGCAGACCTCTAACAACAGCCAAAGTAGGACAGCAAGGAGGTCTAGACTTCTGCAGTATCAGCAACTTGGGACTCTTGTTCTGATGTTCTAAGGCTGCTGCTCCTGTTCTGTCACACAGTCATAGCACATCAGAGAGAAACTGAGATTTGAGATTTGGTTCTTAACCCATCATGCTATAGTAGAAATCAGAATCAGGCCAAACAAAATAAGGAAGAAAACATTATGAAACAGAGAGGATCATTAAAGATTTGGGCAGCTTTTCTTTATAGCTGGTACTCTGCAGGCTCTATTAATGTCCATGTTGTCTTTCAGGAGCAATAAATTTCAAGGCATTAATTTGGATTTGAAATCATGGTCCAGCACATGCTACTAAAGCAGATTTTCTCCCTTCTAACAGTTAATCTTATTTAAGTCAAAAGGCTTGGAAATCTGTTTTACTTCCAGTTTGTGAATCTGCTGCTAATCTGGTCCCATAGTTAGTCTAGCTATTTGAGTCCTTTCTCAAAGCATGGCAGGAATGCCAATTTTATCTCTAAAATGATTTAATAATCAAAATAAGTCTGTGTAGGTCTGCCAATATCTCAAAATCTGAAAGCAGCATTTCCATGGCAAAGGTCCCCAGTTGCCACAGCAACAAAACCATGAGGTGCAAACAGTAACAACTGAATTCTGGCTAACTTTCAGAGCCTCTGTGCAGCACAACAGAATTTGCAAGTGAGACTGAAAAAGTGTGTGAAGAATCAGGTATTTTTTGTGTAGAACCATCCATATGTATATGGGTACATTGCAACAGGATCAGCATCACAAACAGGCATTAGTAAATGAAAGCCTGAATCCCAAGTAAGCTGCAAGAGTCTACCGTTGACATCTGTGACAATGATTTTACTCTTTGCTGGTTCATATAAATGTGTAGCTGAAGGCTTCAGTACAGACACATGTACCACATCTAGTATTATAAACATGCCACAACCATATTGCAAGTGAGCTCGTAAAGTGCCTCCTTCTTGTAAGAGGACAGACGTGTGTGTGTGAGGTATGTGTTATCCATACTTCTTTACAAATCAGGATAAGAATCTTTAACCTGTAGTTTGGAAAACACTGAGAATACCTTAATCTTTAAGAATCTGGACTCCATTAAATTTGAAAATGGCAATAGCTGCCTTTGAAATACTGTATTGCTATAAGTCTTGGTTAAGATGATTCCTTGGATTGTGTCTTAACTCTTGCTGCATCGCAAAGACCAATCCAATTCCCACAAGAGCCCTTCCCAAAAAAGGAAGTCCTTCTACTGACTTTGTCAGGGGGTTGAAGAGACCTAACAATTTAAATGGCTACTGTTACATGTGTGTGTGTAAAATAATCCTCTCCCCTATCCTTTTCTCCCCAGACCCCTTTCAATAGATGCAGACCAAAGCAAGCACAGTTTAGGATGGTGCTGGGGATGGAGCTGTCTCTGTGTTGTGGCTGTCTTCATATGACACCATGAAAGAAACACATTTCCCTGTGACCTGATACAGCAGTTTTCATCTCAGTGTGCTATACAAGAGGTCAAAGTAATTGTAGTAACCTGCTCCACAGAGCTGCCGTCGTGGGTGTTGTTTCATCACCTTCCCTGGAGTGCTACTGCTGTATGGTCTCAGTACTGCATTGGTCACTAGCTGCCACATACTTAAAACACTAACAAAATCAAAGCAGTAAGATCTTGCTGATATGTTTGCTGTTTGGGAAGTGTCTTTCTGCAAAAGACAGGAGCCCACTCGCACACTGATTCATGACCACCTTCACATTTGTGTTTACATTCTTAAGGCGATCATCAGAAAACATGCTGAAAAATGGCTACTGTGGAAACGGACAAAGATCTTGTTGTAAAACCTTACAGGTTAAAATTACCAGCCTCAAATCTTTGTGTTTTATTTCTATCCTACAGTGCCAGCTCACAGCCTGGAGACATAAATATTTTATACTTTCAATTGAGTCACTTCCTGTGCACTGCATTGCTATTATATTCCATCCCTTTGTAGGCTCAGTATTAGGACCAGTAGCAGAATCATTAATTAATATTTCCTAATAAGATTCAATTTATACTTTTCACCTTTGGAATAATTATATAATAGTTTCTCATTATCCTTATTACTACTAATCTTGTCTCAATATAATTTACTACGTAATTAACAATGTCATACCTTCTTAAAGGCATTCATCTGTTAAAATAATTATCTGAGTCAAAAACTGGGAAAAAAATACATTAAAAAGAGCTATTGTAGCATAAGTAAAAATTATATAAGTGAAAAGCGTTTCAGCTTCTGGAAGGGTTCTTGAAATGCAGTAAATTCTTTATATCACTAACAAGTTCACAACTGGTGGTACCTGAAAATGGAGATTTTGGGAACTGTGAGGCTCACAGAATGAAATTGTGATGCAATACCTGCACAAGTAGGAAACATTCTGTTCCCCTTCTGGTTATTTTTTCATCTCAAAGCAATAATTTCATCCCCAGAGATGTTTTCCTAAATGCTCTTATATAGATGGTCTCATCACTTTCTTCTTTTCTTTAACAGAATAAATGGCTAGAAGAAATGCAAAAGGCAATAAAGCCGAGCTTCAAAAAAAGACCCTAAATTGTACTGAGCTTCACGTGGAAGAATCTTAAAGACGGATTATCAATGCAGTAGTAAACATGCATCCATTCCTTCCTTGTTGCATTGTGTAAAAGTGGATTGTGGTTCATGGAAAGCTTGTGTTTTAGCTTGTAAATATGACTTACATGATGGATGGGCATGAGGAGACCAGAAATAAAAAGTCAGACAGTGAAAGCAGAAAACTGACTACAATGAAAGCATGTATTAAGTGGAAACAACTTCAGAAAGTGGCTGCAGAATGAGTTGCTGTAAAAGAAAATATGTAGGCAATATTCCATGATTCACACACTGTTTTTATGAAAACATCGCATGGAAAGACTGAATTAGATTTGAGGTCATGCAGTTCATTCTTCTCTCCAAATCTGTAAATTAGTCTGCACTAGATTAGGGTGTGCTGAGGAGTTGCCTTAGACCAGTCAGGAAAAGCTGGAGTATATAGACAGCATTCTGTACTAGAACAGCTGTAGGGTTCAAGGATACAGCACACCTAGAGAAACCCAGAGTTGACTAGTGGGATTTCTACAAAGCCTACCTTTTCACTTTGCCCAGACCCGGTAATTTCTAAGAGAAGGGTGTCCTGGCATAAGGAGGCCCAGGAGAAGTAAGCTGTATGTCATCAGAGCTATTTTGAAGTAAGTAATTTCTTTGGCAGTTACACCTGTATTTGAGTGCTCCCCACCTGCCTATCTGTTTGTGCATATTCCCTTCCAACCAGCCACACTGTTGAGCACCTTTTTCATATAACCAAACACTCTCTGACCAAATGGGTTCAATGCATTTCTTCAAGGAATTTGCAAGTCCCATAGCTGACCTCCCGCACTTCAGTGAGCAATGGACCTCTGCCATGTCTATATTTAGATTCATAGCCTTCAGTAAAATATCGTGTCTGTGCCATTCCTGCACATTTGCTGCTTTAAAACCTCCTTTTTTTAGTTTATAAACAAAGAAACCAAAGGTTAAGAACATGAATATTTGTAGCTAACGTATGTGTTTTCATTTCATGCTCTTGTCAAAGGCTGCCTGCTTGTTGTTCCAGTCCAGTACAATGCTTTCTGGTACTATCTATGTACCAAACAATAGCTGCAGGGACACAAGACCTTTTTCAAAAGGACCTATTTATTCAATAGATTAAAACATACGAAGAAAAAGCAACTTCTTTAGAAATAAATCTCTTCTGCTTCAAGCACTGGCTTCTTGAGGGGTGAATGAGGTCAAGGAGATGATGTGGTGTGTGTGAATTTAACAAGGCAGAACCTGGCAGAATAACTCATAAGCCTGAATCACTGAGTGCTGCTGTATCCTTGGCCTGGATACAAACTTTGCATAAAAAAAAATCAAGGGATTTGTCTGAAAAATAAATAGAATGTATTATAAAATAGGTCAGCATGCATATTAGCTTAAGTATTCCTCAGGGCTTGACACTTAAATGTGAAAGGAAGAAAAAAACTCCATCAGGAAAGAAAAGAACCTATACCCGCTTCATTCTCCTAAGATGAAGGACTTCAATTCAGTCTTACCCCTGTGTCACATCAGTGCATAATGCTGAAAACTGGAGGGATATATTGAAAGGCCAGACTTTAAGAAATAAAGGGGCTTTCAAAAGAGGTTAAAAAAAGAAATTTTATTATGATGAGCACATAAAAATATTTGTCTTTTATCAGTGTTGTGAAAAACAGGGAACTGTGTTTTCTCTGATTTAGTAGGCATTTAGACAGGCCTAAGGTTCACAAATAAGAAGTTGAAGATAGAATGAATGATCTTCTGAAAGGTGAGATAAAGTGTAGTTTCTCCATTTCATACCATTGCAGTTCCTTTCCTGTGAGTACCTTGGATGACTGATTTTTACATACTGATGTTTGAGAAGGGGCTTCTGCTCATACAACTATGAATAACAGTGTTTTAAAATCTGTTCATTCAGAGAACATATGCTGTCCAGATCCTTTACATATGACTCATGAAGAGTACTTAGGACACAACTGAAGATGCCAACTTAAATACAGGAAAGTTAGGAAGTGATAGAAACAAGGTAAAGGCCCAAAGAACTTTAATTCACTTCTTTATCTGTGTGCAATATTAGACAATCTTAGTGATATAATCCTATGCTATTTTTAACACAGATGTTCCAGATAGCCATGTTAAAAGAGCTCAAAATGCTCTTGTTTTGTTTCATCATAAAACCATTACTTCATGGAGGCAGTGTTTTTGATTTGGAGGTCAGATTCTCAGTATTTCTTAAATACAGTTGAAATAAGGAGGTTACACCTGTCACCATATGGAGCAACTGAGAATAACCTCCTGCAGAAGCCACGTCTTTATTTTACAAGTAAAAATGTCGACTTCCTACCACAGAGCCCAGCTAACTGCTGTCTGCAGAGGAGGACCCACCACATCTGTACAGCATTCATGACTGAAGGCACAAAGCCTCCCTTCCCAACCACATCTGGACAGGGCCAGGTCAGCGCTCAGCTCTTCAGGAGCCCACGGAGCCCACATGAGGGACCAGATCCTGCTTGCTTTCTGTAAAGAGTGGCCAAGCTTTTCCTTTGCTCACAGGAAGGAGTGGTTTAAACATTTATTCACAGTATGTAAACAGTGGAACAGAAAAAGTTCTTCACAGAAGAACATGTGATTTCAGTTCAGCATGAAACTAAATAACCGATTTCCAAACTAACGCATCCACTAAGGGTTTTTGATACCAACTAGGGCAATTTTTTTACTTGCATGCAGTCAGGATATAAATACTAGTCCACATAAATGTTTAAAAGTGCTGTCAGCCCAAGGGAAGGCTAGCAAAAGTCTGCTTGGTGACAACAGATATTCCTTAATCTCCTCAATTTGTTTCATAGCTGCTGTTGAAACGTATAAGACTTTGTTCAGATCCAATAAACAGAAAGCTACAATGCAAGCTTCTGCCACAGTTTCTGAAGATTTACAACAAACAAATCTTTTGCCAAACGAAATTCTTCTAGGAAAAAAAAGTCAGGCAGTTTAATGGAGGAAAAAAATGATTAGAATGCGTAGTTTTTATGGTTCAAGAAGTCAAATGTCTGCTGACATTCATGTGCGTGGGTTGGAGAGGTGTAGGCAGTTTTCAGTA
>JAVHNF010029415.1:7497-20368 GCA_034783455.1 Micropsitta finschii | reverse complement strand
AATATCACAATTCCATGATAACCACTTAATATATTATTAAATTGAACTAAATGTAGCAGTTAATGTCAGCAGTACCATTCTTGATTTTGGTCTATTTTATACAAGACTCTGATCCTGTAAGTGAGTATATCCCTCCAATGCATACACATCTAAACACATTCTTCTTCTCCAGTGCGTAACATGCTGTTACAGCCAAATTTTCCATATAAAACAACAACTACATTGCCATTGTTCATATCATATGACTAGAAGTATGGCTATAGGACTATCTATACGCTATTTTACGGAGAAAGACAAGCACTTCTGCAAATTCACCTCAACACCTTATTTTCTTAAGACTGAGACATTTATTTCACGTGCTTTTGTATCTCCAAGAATTACAAGAAAAAAAGATGACCATCTTAGACTTATAACTTCTACATAGTCTGATATGAGATGAATCTGGTCTGATGAACATTTTATTTTTCTGGATCAACTGCAGCTACATGTTTGTATTAAGCTTAACAGATAAACTGAACAGAAAGGTAACACAGTGATTTAATGCTGCGTATTGCCACATGTACCATAACCAGCAGCCTCCAGATCTGCCATTTCAACATCCCATTTTCGATCTGTGCCAAAAAGAAGCATCTATCTTGCACCTTCTTTTTGAAATGGGGAACTATTTCAATTAGGAAGATCAGTTTTGAGCATGAAGGTTAACAAGAGCTCTTGTATCACACCATATGGTAACAGATTGAAATTGATGACTTTTTTTACATGACCTCCATACTTTTGCCTAAAGAGTTCTATTTATTGGGTTAGCCATGTCTTAATTTTTCTAAAAGCAATTCTAACAAAGGGCAGCACTCTTGATGCACTAACTTGTAATCTATAGGTATGTCTAGAGAGACAAAGGTGCTGAGTGTTCCTGTATTCTATGTGAGATGTCAACAACTCCAAGTGTATCCAGGTCCCTGAGCAAAAGCAATCCCATGAGTGGGTTTGCCTTTACCTTAAGCAGGAATAACCCAGCAAATTCTTCATGTGCACCACAGGAACTCTGTCCCCTTCTACAATAGGTAACAGTTCTGACTGGGCTGGACCAGCCCTGTTGGCAGATCCTCTAGTCTTGACCAACCAGGTGGCCTTTGGTGTGTCTCCCAATGCTTGAAAGTTCCCCCACCCATTGCTCTCAGTGTTGTTTTCAACAGCCCATTGTACGGTTCGATTTTCCCAGAGGCTGGTGCATGGTAGGGGATGTGATATACCCACTGAAATGCCATGCTCTTTGGCCAAGTGTCTATAGGGCTGTTCCAGAAATGAGTCCCATTGTCTGACTCAATTCTCTCTGGGGTGCCGTGTTGCCGCAAAATCTGCTTTTCAAGGCCTAAGATAGTGCTCTGGGCAGTGTCGTGGGGCATAGCGTATGTTTCCATCCATCCTAGCCTGTAAGGGATGAGGCATCTACCACCTCTCTGGAGAACCTGTGCCAGTGTTTCACCACCCTCGTAATAAAAACTTTATTCCTTGTACCTAGTCTGTATCTACCCTTTTGGAGTTTAAACCCATGGCAGAGCTCTGCGCAAAAGGAGGGTTTCATCATGGGTGGGATGACTCAGGCAGGCCCCTATGTACAGAGGAGCTGCAAGAGGGTTAAATGTTCTCAGTGAGGCTGTAAGCTGGAACTTTAGTAACTAACAGAAGTCTTAAGTGTGAACAAACTGATAATTTGTATCTTCTCCCTGTCAAGCTTATAGCTTGGCCAGATTCACGCAGGTTTTTGTATCATGACAACATAGCCAAGTCATAGCACTTTCTCCCCTATGAAGTCTCTCTTCAAAGATTTTGGAAAAGAAACTTTTTTAAAAGAAAAAGAAATAATGAAATAATAGATGAAAGTTTTTTTATACCCTCATTTTTAGACCCATTTTGACTGAAATTTTCTGTGAAGGAAAAAAAAAAGAACGAATCAGTCCAAAGCAGACAATTCCGAGGGGAAGTTTTGCCTTTGCTGGTTGAAATATGTCGAAGTTTTAAATAGCCCAACAACGGCTCTCATAGTGGGAAGTGTTAGCAGCTGTAAATATATAGTTACATCCAGCAGGTTAATACAGCATCCAGAGGGAGGATGCCAATGTTTTCATTAACATAAATAACTTCAAACACTATTCTAATACCTATGTGTAGTACTACCGCAGGAGAGGCTGGGTATCTGAGCACCTTGCTATCTCGGCCAAGTGACCTCATGCTCCAGCTGGCTTTTTCCAGAGCGGTGGCAGGAGGTGGGCATTGCCAGTGGGTCGTTGTTGTGTACTGGGACTTGTGCTGAAGGCTCTGCAAGAGTTCCCCTGCCAAAAGGAAAATGCATTTCACCTTTATCAAAGAAGGAGGAAACGTGGAAAATTCTGATGAGTTTGCATGCTGTCACTCCAGTAGCTGCCAGATCTTTCCCACCATTAGGAAATGCCCCAGTCTGCAGGTGTGTGCACATAGTTTGTGACCTTCTTTTTGGTCCAACCTTGCTGCTAGTGCTGCTGTTTTGCTATTGGAGGACGTGATGGAGTACTTTCAGTGCAGAGCAAAAAAAGTTGTATAAAATTTGCCACTTTATGAGGATGAGGAGATTAAAACAAGCTGTCCTGAGCCTTTGCTTATCTTGGTGGCAGTTCACGCAAAGAGGCCTGTGGTGCCTTAGACTGCATCTTTTCACTTTCTTTTGGTTTTCACTCTTGCAATGTGGAAGTTGAAGTCAATTCTTTGTCATTATGCAGCTGCTGTTCTTAATACTTGATACAGTATACTGAATTGCATGTAAGCATCTAATGAATAACCTCAAATCCAAAAAAAGCACATGGAAGAATATGAAGTGCACTTTTATTATTACTTGGCGTTGAGAGCTTTGCTGTTTTTCACAGAAACAGCCAAATATGCCCAGTGACTTAGACTATAATCAATTTCTGTAGAAAAGGTGTGAAGTTGTTTCAGAGGTTATCCTACTTTGAAAGCCACCCTTGTGCAAGTCAGTAAGAAAGCCATTACGTTCATTCCATGCCGTGAGTTGTATTTCTGCAGTGAACACCATTGAGCCAAACTGATCAGAGAATTATTATTGGCAGGGTGCTTGCCCAGAGTTTTGGGTGTTGAGAGGATTGGGTTGAGAGCAGAAGAGCATAGCTGCCATGCAGATGCTCATTGTCTCGCTACAGTTCAACCCAAATCATAAGGGTCCTGTTGCCAGACAAGGTCTTGTGCTGGTGGTGATCCATAGGTAGTGCTATATGAGTATAGCAGGGAATATTACCAAGTGGGGTGAGAATGTGCTTGTCTTGAGAGCTTGAGCATGTTTCTTCCATGGCAGTCCTTCATGGAATGAAGAATAGTGACTTAACATTAGGTTTGCTACTAAACAAGCCAGACAACACCTATGACTTGCAAATTCAGCACTAATTGTGGAGTTTAATTTCTCCACCCATTTCTCAGCCTCTAGGAGATGTAAGCTGTTAGGGGGAAAAGAATAGGGAGCATTTGTGTGTGTATTTTGTTTAAATTTTGGACAGCTGAAAAAATTGAGTCATAAAATGCCATTTAATGTTTGCTGTTTGCTAGCCTATACGGTATTTGTACAGATCTCTTACAGTTGTTTGCATTCTTTGCAATAACCTTGCAAAATGTTAAGAATGCTTGTTACTGCTTTAGGTTTTTCATTTCAGTTAGGGCATTGTTCATACTCTCTTTTGGTTTCTCTCCTCCCTCCCTGTGCAGTTAGTATAATTATGTATGTAGGTGAAGGTTTTCCAAAGTAAGTAGTGACTAGCTGTTGGATGTGGCTGCACTTGAAGTTTTATCTTCCGTAAATCAAATGCACACCTCGTCTGTACAATACATTTCTTCTGGATGTTTTTGTTAACATAAATCAGTATCTTTTCTTCCTCTTTTCTCTTGAGAACAGATTAGCCCTTTCACCTACAGCAGCCCTCAGCACTCATAGACCTTTCCCTCTAGTCTTTGTCAAGGCTTCATTTCACCGTCGCCTCACCTCTGCCTTGCTAGCTTTTGCAGTTCTCCCTTGTGAAGTTTTCCTTTGTCTGGTCTCCCATCTACGTGTTTTGGTTATATTACAGTACTCTGAACGAGTGGTTTTGAAAGCAGTTGGAGGCACAGCATGCACCACTTCCTGCCTCTATGCAGTCCGTGTGGTTGTCACGCAGCTGGCCTGGTCACCATCTGCAGTGGGCTTGTATGTGGGATGTGCCACCACAGCTGGACTGCCCTGTGCTTCTGAGAATGCCTTTGAGTTTGCAGTTCCTGGTTTGCAAGATGCTTTGCAGATAAAGTTGAAATTGTCCCTGAGCTGCCCTGAAGAGCAAAAGTGTGTGGATGCCACTTGTGTGGATGCAGCTTGTGTGGATGCTCTGCTGATGTATCTTCTCAGGTTCCTTTAATGGGGAGGAAAAGACTGGTTTGAGCCTGGCCTGGTTTCATGGCCAGACTCAAACTATGTGTTCTATGTGTTGTATCATATGCCCATTGGACTGATGGATGAAAAATGTAAGATGAGACTGAAGAGTGGTTATTTACCTCACAAGGTAAGCTTACTCTTAAGAGTCAGCTTACCTTTTATATGTGTTGTCCTTGGGCCATCTTACAGGAGTCTGCCCTGTGAAGTTTTTGAAGTTCTGCATTCAGAATTCATATCTGAAAATCTTGGCTGCAGGATGTTTGAGATATATTTGCTAATTTATATTTTAGCAGTGTTACTCTGATTGACGTGTGCAGTGGTGATGTTTATTAGTTTACTAGTCTTGTAAGTCTAGTGGTGAGAGTGTGGAGTTATGGACGTTTTCACTGGCATCAATATTTGTAACTAGTTACCAGCGAAGATCTCCAGACAGGAAGCTGAACCACAAACAGTGTGAGAATAGGAGGACCTAGAGAGGAAAAAGATGACAGTTCCCCCCTCCGTTTAAGTAGCTTTTGTTTTTGTGCTCGTGATCTAACAGATGTCTTCTTCTTTATGCAGGGCTATAACTGAAGTACAAGATGGCAAGAACCAGCCACAGCAACTATGTCCTTCAGCAGCTAAACAACCAAAGAGAGTGGGGCTTTCTGTGCGACTGCTGTATTGCTATTGATGATATTTATTTTCAAGCACACAAAGCAGTCCTTGCTGCGTGCAGCTCCTATTTTAGGATGTTTTTTATGAACCATCAACACACTACAGCCCAGCTGAATCTAAGCAACATGAAGATTAGCGCTGAATGCTTTGATCTTATATTACAGTTCATGTATTTAGGAAAAATCATGACAGCCCCCACCAATTTTGAGCAATTTAAAGTGGCCATGAACTATTTACAGCTATATAATGTACCTGAATGTCTAGAAGATATACAGGATACAGACTCGTCTGGTTTAAAATGTTCATCTTCTGCTTCTAGCACCCAGAATAGCAAAATGATATTTGGCGTGAGAATGTATGAAGACACACTTGGCAGAAATGGCAGCGAAGCAAACAGGTGGGGCATGGAGCCGCCAAGTTCAACAGTAAATACATCCCATAACAAAGAGCCTGATGAGGAAGCTTTGCAACTAAGCAGCTTCCCCGAACAACTGTTTGATGTCTGCAAAAAAAGCACCACGTCCAAATTCTCTCACACAAAAGAGCGCGTGTCCCACTCGCGCCGCTTTGGAAGAAGCTTCACCTGTGACAGCTGCGGGTTTAGTTTTAGCTGTGAAAAGCTACTAGATGAGCACGTATTAACGTGCACTAACAGGCATTCCTACCAAAGTGCCAGGTACTACAGTACTGAAAAAGTTGACTTTAATGAAAAGGACTCTACTTCTAAAGTAATCTCCACGCAAACAGAAAAATACAAGGGGGACTCGAGCCAAGCAGCGGACGATTCTTCGTCTCCTGTGTCAAATGTCACGAGCAGAAAAAGCAGCACGGTTGCCTCCGAGACATCAGGTGAAGAAGGAAGTAGAGCCTCTGAGAGGAAGAGGATTGTTATCAAGATGGAACCAGAGGACAATCCGGCTGATGAACTGAAGGATTTTAATATTATTAAGGTGACAGATAAAGACTGCAATGAGTCCTCTGACAATGATGACCTAGATGATGAACAGGAAGAGCCGCTTTACAGGTACTATGTTGAGGAAGATATCAGAGAGAAGAGAAGTGCTCGGAGGACTTTAAAGCCCCGTTTATCCATGGATGAGGATGAGAGAAAGTGCTTGAAAAGTCCGCGGCACCTTAACAGGAAGGCTCCTTCAGTTCAGGAAGATGTGGAGAACGCTCCCTGTGAACTTTGTGGGTTAACAATCACCGAGGAAGATTTATCCTCTCATTATTTATCCAAACACATAGAAAATATATGTGCTTGTGGCAAGTGTGGTCAAATACTGGTCAAAGGCAAGCAGTTACAGGATCATGCGCAGACGTGTGGAGAACCCCAGGATCTGACCATGAATGGTATCAGAAATTCTGAGGAGAAAATGGACTTAGAAGAAAACCCTGAAGAGCAGTCGGAAATAAGGGACATGATGTTTGCAGAAATGCTAGAGGACTTCAGGGACAGTCACTTCCCAATGAACAGCCTTCAAAAAAAACAGTTATACAAGCACTCAGCCTGTCCTTTCCGATGCCCTAATTGCGGTCAGCGTTTTGAAACTGAAAACCTTGCGGTTGAACATATGTCAAACTGCCTGGAGCAAGATCTGTTCAAGAGCTCCATGATGGAAGAGAACGAGAGGGATCACAGACGTAAGCATTTCTGCAATCTTTGTGGGAAAGGATTTTATCAGCGTTGCCACTTGCGGGAACACTATACCGTTCATACCAAGGAAAAACAGTTTGTTTGTCAGACATGTGGGAAGCAGTTCTTAAGAGAGCGCCAGTTGCGGCTCCACAATGATATGCACAAAGGCATGGCCAGGTATGTCTGTTCCATTTGTGATCAAGGAAACTTCCGAAAACATGACCATGTACGGCATATGATATCTCACTTATCAGCTGGAGAGACTATATGCCAGGTCTGCTTTCAGATATTCCCAAATAATGAGCAACTGGAGCAGCACATGGATGTTCATCTGTATACATGTGGAGTATGTGGAGCAAAATTTAATTTGAGGAAAGATATGAGATCTCACTATAATGCCAAGCATTTGAAAAGAACATAAGCATAAATACTGTTAAAGCATTAAGTTGGCAGCAGAGAGAACACCAAAGCAAGGCATACAGTATAGTACACAAAAAAAAAAAAGAAAATAGGTCTCTTTTTTTATTATTTTTTTAAGACCCTCCTAACCATAGGCGTCTATTTAGGCTCATTAAGTATATAGCTTTGAAAAGCATCATGTGTTTAATTATTACATTTTCACTGTTTCCTAATATAAGTTTCTGTTCTTAATTTTATTGTTTTACTAAGTAGATATACAAATCATTATTTTTAAACTGTAGATTAAAAGCACAATGTTACCCCTTCACTGACTGCTATTAAACAGTTCTCGGATCCATTTCCGTAAGATGAGTGCTTTAATATTTCCATGTGTTGTTTCTTCATGTGCAAATTTTAGATCACAGCCATTAATGTGCAAGAGCATAATTGTTCATAATCCCCAAACTCATTTTCAAAATGATAAAAATATGCCAAGAAATAATCCTTTGCTCTCTTACTGTAAGGGCAGAGCTGGCTGTCCTGGTCCTCTGCTTCTTGGCTTTGTTGGAAGGTGCATCCCAGGAGTGAGAGCACATAGGCTCAATTAAACCTTGGAGAATTGAATTGGCGTATGCAAAGGGAAAGGGAGTTAAAGCCTGTTGGGCTTTAGATACCCGAGGAGTTCCCAGCAGAGTGGTCGTTTCCAGACTTGAAGTCCTAGCAGAACTGTACAAGTGATGTTGGCATTTCTTTTACTGTCTGTACCTGTGTGGGTATATGTAACTTGCTCATCCTACTATACAAGGGAAGAGTGGCTGTGGTGGATTGCTAGGAATGCAGAATGGCAATATACATTGAAGACTGTCTTTTTCAGCCTAGCTGTAAATGGTGCCTTGCTGCTTGTGCTGGGAAGTTAAAAGTGGGATGGATGGGTGTGAAGATAGTCCCATTGCTTGGGTGGGGAGGGGAAGGGGGAGCGTGGCTCATATGAACCTTAGTCTTTTTGTTTCTTGTTTTCATGATACATTCTGAATGTTCTGGTTTTCAACAGGAATATAACAAGACTGCAGAGTTTGCTTAATAAATGTAAAGATATTTTATGCCTTTTAAGATTCCTTTCTGATTCTAGTATAGCCCTCATCTGTGCAGGTTGTCTCTTAATTGAATTTAAAAATCCTAATAAGTACCAGCTGACATCAGTTCAGTGAGAAAGTTTGGCCTTTGAGAGAATGACTGGCTTTGACTCTTAGGCATCAGCTGTCTCAATGTTTGTTAAGTGTGTGATCTTTAACGGGGGGAGGAAAGGATCCTGATATGTAATGGTGGAGAAAACCTTGCAGTACTCTATCCCAGCAGAATTTACTTTATCAGAGAGGTCAGTAATGCTATTTCCTAGAGAGGGAGGAAAGCAATTTAGATCAACAATTAAGGCAGTTGGACTAGATGATTGTTATAGGTCCCTTCTAACTGAAATACTCTATTCTGTCACCTCACATGCCAGTGCTGGGGTTGAGAACAGGAGCCGGGGCTTTGAGTCTAGTCCAGGGCTTTCATGCGGTTGTCACTGTCAGAGTTGAGTTTTGATCCCTTGTTTCTTGGGGATTATGCAGGGGATTACAATGGGTATTAAGCTGTAATGTTAGGCTAGTTAGAGATGTTAATACAGTTCAGAGTCTCCACTGTAACTGTTTAAATTGGTATGAGTCGCCTTGCATTTGTTCAGTTTTAAACATGCATTTGAATTTCTCTTGGTTGGTAAATGTGTGTGTTTCTGCACTTATGGAGAAGGACCCTGCTGCCAGACCTCAGTCCTGTGCCAGCAGCTGGCTCCCTGGGCGGTGACTGCTTCAGGTGCAGTTTAGGCCTTTAGCTAGTTTTGCCCTAACTGCTCAGTCCTGTGTTTTCTTGTATGATGATGAAGTCAACCAAGTCATAAATAATCCTGGGGCCAAAAAGATCATGGACATGAATGTACTCCAGCATTTTAATTAATTCAGAGCTGCCCCCTCAGAATTTATTCTACATTCTCCATCCCAACCCAGACTAAAACTCGGTGTGTGAGAGTTCAAATAAGCGGGATGGGTATTTTTATTCTTTTTAGCACTGGAATCAGTGTTAAGGTGACTGTAAGATCTTAAAAAGACAAAATAGTTAAATATAATGATCATCTTATAGATGAGCTAGTTAATCAAGTGCTATAGTAGAAGAGTTTAGAGGGGGCTAATACACCTCACATGACAGTTCTCTGACATGCATGTTATCCCTTATGGTACCAGCTATGTCTGGATGGGGAAATGCTGCCAAGGGAAGTGAGGGAGAACTGGGAGGTGCTGGGGAGTTGTCAGAAGGTTCTTGTGGCACTGGGGGAGTGGAAGGCCTGAGTGGGAGAGGAGATCCTGAGTGGGGTGGAGTGGCAAAGTCTGGAGAGGCAGGATTAGAGCTATGCAATGGGAAGCAAATCCCAAAGGTGGCATGGAGGGGGCAGTTGAAGGAATGGATGAAACATTTCATAGACCAGAGTGAGAATCATAGAATCACAGACTCAGCCTGGCTAGGGGAGCTGTCAGCCCCTGTGATTAGCTCACTACTGCACACTCAGACTGCACACCAAGTATAGCCAGCTCCTATGCTGGAAGGGCTGTGCTGGCACAGCAAAGACTAAATTAAAGACTTCATTGAAAAGGAAGAGGTGACCTCTGCAAACTGAGAGATTGTTCCTCAATACAGTGAGGGGCTAAGGTTGATTTATGGAGACTCCTGCTCAGGGTCAGGAGCCCTTGTTTACAGTGTATTAGCCTGAACTTGACCCAAAAACGTTTCAGAAAAAACCGACCTCCTAGTGGAAGTAGACCTGACAACTACAGGAGCTAAATGGATGAATTGGGAATGATGGTATTTATGTGTACTATCTAACTTTATAAACACCCTGGAATACCTTAGTTTTCAATTATAAGCTGTGTTGTAGTAGCCTTTCAAAAGAAAGCTTGTTAAGCCTTTCCAAATGAACTTGAATTACTGTTTTTCCTGTTCTTATGAAACAAAACTGAGTGCCTCGGAGTTCACGTGTATGCATGTCCATTGTAGGGCTCAGAAAGAGCATGAATTGCACTTCAGGGAGCTTAAGAGTGGATCTACTTGTACGTAGGCACAGAAAAACAGAAAGTAGCCTGAAAAATTATCATGGGGAATATAGGAGAGCAAATCAAAGGTACTAAGGCATAAAGAGGATAGCCTGGCTTGCAGATAGATGGGGAGAGTATTTATGGTGAGGTGTAAAAGCATGGAGGGGGAACAGCATGGGACTGTTGAAGAAAAGGCCTGGAGTTATGGAAGGAATTTGGCTGTTGTGAAGGGGAAAAGGGGTGGGTGCTGAGGCAGCCTGGAGCTGCTCACTCTTGAGGACAGGGGTGTTCTCCCCAGAATGGGACATCTGCAGGAGAGTGAAATGATTGGGTTTCAGCATTCCTACCATGATAAGCATTACTTGCAGTGCAGACAGAGCAAAAGCAGACCTGAGAAAAAAAAAAACAAACAAACCCAAACCAATTGCAGTTACAGTATCTTAGAAATGTTACTGTTACTTGAAAGATAGTGAAGGGCAGCAAACAATACTTCATTTAGACTTCTGTTTCCTCTAACAAATTTGTACTATGTCGTCATAGCATAGTTCCTTTGCATCTCCTTACTACACTACGTGGTGTGTTAGAGCATAAAAGCACTTGATTTTTGAGAGTGGAGGTATAAGCATACCACGTTGCACAAGGCACAGCCAGAAAGACCAGCTGGATGTTCTGACTTATGTTTTTAAGTGATCTATTCTTATTTTTGGAGGACCTCTCTACGTTCTATTGTTCTCCTAACTCTGGCAGTGGTGTGGGCTGCAACCTTGAAAATAATTTGTAAATAGCCAGCCTAGCTCTTAGCTTTCAGGGTTTACTGAAAGTTAAGAAGAGGGAATTCATGAAGACCTGGAATAAGCTTCAAAATGCCACAAAAGCTGTTAAACTTCTTCTTCAGTTTCAGGAAATGTTTACATGTATCTGTAAATGCTTATTGGTAACTTTTGAATTCAAAGAGTATTTCCCTTTGTGTATGATATTTGTAGTCAACAGGTCTGTGGAGAAATCTTGAATAGATTAGAATATCAAAATTCTACAAATTTATGCTTTTATTAGGAGATTTTCCTATTTAACAGGTTAATGCAGAAAAGTTCAGCATACTTTTTATTCAAAGCGCTAGACAGGAAATGTACTGCCCAATATATTAAAAATACATTGTTACAAAAGTAACTACACTATTGTATTTTAACTTACTAGTGCTAAAGTATCATGAGTATCTCAGCTGCTGGTGAGGATGTAAGTTTGCTCCTGAAGGTTGTGCTACCTTGAGCCCTGGCAGCTCCTTACTCCTTCCCTACCTCGTTTCAGCTCTCGTAGCCCTTGTGTGCCACCCTCTCCATTGTCAAAAGCACATATTTAGGTAGCTTCACAATGAACTGAATCAAACAATGGGCCTTTTTTTATTCCCTGTGGGGCTATTTTTTGGCTGGACCAGTTCCCCACTGTGCTTTCCTCTCCGGCTCTATGTCAGATCTAGTGCTAGCACAATAGAAGGGGTGACTTGAGGGGAGAAATAAGTGGCTGGGAGAGAGCTCGTTTGCTTAAACCAGCTGTGCCAGCACTCAAAGCACGTCCTGAGCTTAACTTGGTCTCTGTCTCCCCCAAGCATCCTGGTGGAAGCTGAACTATTCATCTCCTATTTCCTGATAAGGAAAAAAGGCAGCCCTGCCTCTTACGCAAAAATGAGACACAACTATGCTATCTGCCCTCTTTACAAGAACTGGAAACCCTCCTGTGTTCAGTTCATCCCTCAGATATGCTCTGGAGCTTTCTTAACCTTTCATGAAACAGACTATGTGGCATTACACACTACTGGGTTCATGTAGTTGGCCTGGCCCAAGGCCAGGAACCAGCTGGGCCCCTTGTCCAGCCAAACACCAGGACTGGCTCTCACCTTCCTCTGGTCTTTGTGCCCCCCAGCTGTGGGCCCAGATGCAGCTGTGCTGCTCACACACTTGGCAGCTGGACCCCCGCTCTTCTACTGCTCTGTGCCCCTCGCCACTCCCAACATGCACTTCTCTGGGTCTTGTGGTTAAGAGGGGCAGTCATCTCCTTTCTGGACTAATACTGAAAGCTCAGGACAATTCCTTAAGGAGATGCTGGCAGTATCTGCTACATCCACATGCACCTGCTTCTGACTTCTAAGCGATTTCTAATCTGAAAGGGTTAAAAATCAAATACTCTGATTTCCGTACTTCTCAGCTGGTCTGATGCTTGTCACAGGCTTAAAGACCTACAGGACAAAGCATCTCTAATTTCACTTAATAAAAATCTGTTGAAGGCTAAAAATTAGGAACATGTTTGTAAAAGCTGACTTTTCTGTAGTTCTCAGTTTTCTGTGTTTTCTTTCAACTTCCAAAAAACTCCTAAAATATTGCTGTGCTGTGTAGTCTTGAGACGTGTTACTAGGTTGAGATTTTGAAGGGGGGAGATGCCAAGGGCACATTTTATAAATCATTTGCCACTTCTACAGTCGCTTCTACAATTCTGGAATTAATTGTGATTCTATTTTATTTTTTCATGCAGAAAGACAAATCTTAATTTGGTACAGTGCCACAGAGCTCATGCCTCAGGAGTCAGTTCATCATGATTGTAAATATTCAGCCCTGAGACAAA